>JAVJIF010018962.1:0-64523 GCA_038442645.1 Agave tequilana
TTATAGGTTAGTTGTTATAATAACTAGTCCGTATGTATTTCGTTAAAGACTTTTTAATGAAACGCAGGATGAGCATGCCTCCATGATTTACTCTCAAAAGGGAATATAGAATGGTTTTAGGTGTATCTAGCTTTACCTATCATCGTAAAAATATGTATTTGTGTTGTTTTTTCTGACAAGTTTCTGAGGGTGAATCATAGTAATATAATTGTCGAGACTCAAAACTTCAGCCTCTCAAGGGAAAATTGCTAGATCAACCTATCATCGTAAAAATATGGCTTTTAACCTATGTTACCCAGATACTTCTACGAAGGAAACATACCCCTACTGAATACTTATCTGATACTTGGTTGCTATTATACTTGATGGACATATGTCGGATACTCCTTTGAGGTAACCTACAAATTTGCCACATATCCTAGATTTGTCGAGGACAAATTGGAAACATGTTTTGAGACTAGGAAGATAAAAAAAAAAAAAAAAAAATGATGGGCTCACAGTTCTGTGTAATTTGTAAATTCATTGCATTTATATAATTTGTTCAATTCTTAGTAAGTGTATGATTGTCCATGTAACTATTGACTTGTATAACTTGAAAATATTTCATAATATCCAAGATATGTACTCTATAACCAATCTATGCTTATAAATTCACGATACATATAATGAAAATTAACAAACATATAGATGTATAATTTAGTATTCCCACGTTCACAATGTACCGTATGCTAAACTTTTAGGATTTACCGTATCACATACCCGAACTATGATATACACATTTACTGTATCCATATCAGTTCATCGTATCTTTAATGAAAATAATCATGCTAGCTAATTTGCATTTACTAGTAGATCTCAAGAATCAAGAATCTAATACAGATTGATGGTGTTAGCAAGTAAACGTGGGTCATTTTGGTCAACTTGCTTTCTGTCCCATAGCCTCCTTGGAATGCTAATCACCCCAAGTCTCTTTGGAGGGGTAATCAGCAAGTATAAATTTAACTGTATCTTTTCAGAAACCATAAGCTGATTTATACCATAGAAACTATAAATTGATTTCTATTATATGCAACTACAAGTCCAAATGTGTCCTCTGGAATTGTAAATCTGAATTTCGTGGCCAAGTTCTTCTAGGCATCTCTGTTTGCAACAGAACAACCAGAGAATACATCCCAAAGCTCTTTCATGTGATCAACTATAAATTAACATGTATCCTCAGAAACCATAAGCCATTTATATATCATAGAAACTATAAGTTGATTTCTGTCCTATGAATTACGAGCCCAAATGTGTTATCTGTAACTGTAAACCTGAAAGTTACGGTCAAGTTTCTTCTACGCATCTCCGGCTGCAACATAAAAATCAGAGAATACATCCCAAAGCTATTCCATATAATCAACTATCTCATGAAGGGTAAACTGTTGCAACAACCACAATCACTGAACGATGATCGCCCCTTGTATGCCAAAAAGTATGATTGTGTGAATTTTAATCACCTAGTTGTAGGGCTAATCACCTGAGCCTCCCTAGACCCAGCAATGGCAAAAGCATCAAGTACTAGGTTTAATATAATAGAAAATACAATCTCTCTATGTGGAATCTCTGCACAAAGATCTCATAGACACAAAAGAATGTGAATTATAGACACGCAAATACTATAAGATACCAACGATTACACACAATGTATATTTTCTTTTCTACCCCTACTAAACTAAGGATAAGGACAAGACAAGTCCAACAAATTTATTGTTCAAATATTGTAAGTTAATTTTGACAAAATTCTTAACTTCTTCCTCTTACATCATTTTATTATAAATGTAGATGCACAAAGGTCGAAATAAAAATTAAAATATAATAGAAATTTTGCAATGGAATGTGGAAGCAAACCTCTTGGTCTGCAATGAACTCAATCAAGGTTGCAAACGGAACATTCTCATTGTCTATATCTGAAAAATATTTAAACGATCATGGATTGTTAATATTGCAATTCATAAATCTTGAAGGAAAAAAAAAAGATATTTAAATTTTCAATAATCATTTCAAAAAATATTTGAGAGAAAAAAGAAATATGTCTGATTTTCATAATTGTATTCATACAGCCAAGTAACCTGATAAATTTGATTAAGTGTTACAAAAAATCAAAATAATGTTACAAGGAAAGGGACAAAAAACTGAGAAATAGATTAATTGAGAAGCTAAACCTGTTATGTAAGATGATTGAAGATAACTCATCAAAGGCATTGCTCCTATGTTTGCCGCTAGGCGTTCATTGTAAATCCTATATGACAACAGTATACATTGAGTTAATTTAAATATTGGCTAATAAAATATTATTATCTACTCAAATGAAAAAAAAAATCTACCTTTTATGATATTTTACATGATCATCTTCGTCAGATTAAATAAAAGTCATGCTCCACAATTTCATCACGCCAATCAAGATGTTTGATTGTAATTGACAAGAGATATTGTACAATTTCACCCAACGACCTTCCAAGTGACGAATATCTTCATAGGATCCAGTTGTCATTATCCTAAAAACGCTCCCCACATATGGAAATGAAGATAATATCTCCCTCGATAGAAGTACTGGTTCAGGACGTAAACGGGTAGGCGTGTTCTCTTCCATGTCCAAACTATATTTAAAAAGAAACTTAAATAGAATCAAATCTAAATAAATGACAAATAGCTATCAAAAAATCCACAAATTAATCATGAATAATAAAGTGCAATTTGTAGAGGTAAAACAAGTTTAGCTTTTTAATTAAACATAACCGAAACACAAAGGGAAAATTCCAAAAACTATAAGTCGCTAGGGACCTAGTCTATTCCATACACACATAATAACTTAAAATTCCACCACTAAATCATAGTTTACATAGCAATAGACATTATTAAAAAAAATTGCTGAAAGACGCCTACAATTTATATTGAGTCAATGAACAAGAACAAATATGGAAATAATTAGAATTACAGGAAAAGAATATGCTAATAATCTTATACTTGGCATGCTAGTTATGATTGTTAAGAAAACATTCTAAATTAGTCTTGTATTCAGAAACTCGTCCCAGGATATTAAAGAAATCATGAAGTAAATTATAAAAGAAAAAATTAAAATTACAATCATACTTACTTTGTTTGAAAAGCTAGAGGACAACTATCAGTCCCATCCCATACAAAAAGGATCAATTCACGTTCAAGAGCTACACACACATGAATGATCTTTGCCAACCAAGAAACAAATATCCATTACTTTAAAAATGTAACTTAATGTAAATGAACAATGTTAAAATATTTATGAAAAAGTGACTTACTTTGCATATTAAGTCAAATATTTTGTCAGCCTCAATGTTCTTTAACAATGAGATGGATGCAGATATACCTACACAACCAAGAATACTTTAGAATAAGAACTGAAAAATGAAAAATAAGAGAAGAAAATACTAGGAAACCTATGTCATAGAAAATCATTTTTGGTGTTATCAAAGACAAAATGTGCAATAGAAGTATATGAGCGAATAATAACTTGAAACAACCTTAGATGTTTAATACTATTGATTAAAGATGTGGCTCTTTACATATCCAAATAAAGAAAAAGGACTCGCAGCCAACAAAATTTTGCAGTAAAGGCGTTTTTGGTGAAGTTAAACATTTTGCATCATTTCAAAATAAAAAGGATAAGAAGCACATGAGGAAAAAAAAATCTAGAGATGAATATTCCAAACTGAGTCAACTTGTATAGAAAATGATTTTATTGTTTTGCCTTTTGACAATAGTACCACACACATAAAGCAAAAAGGGTACTTGTAAGAATAATTAATCATAACTCAATTGTTTTGTAACAAACAAAGAAGGCCTCATACATATATGAAATCAAGTAAAAGCTTCAACAACAATGAACAAAGTACTTCAAACAATTAAAAATTTTGAGCATACAAATAAAAATACAAGTATTTAACACAATTTAAACAATAAGCATACAACTGGAATAATGGAATAAATACTATCGAGATATTGATATCCATATGCGCGCGCGCGCACGCACAGAGAGGAGAGAGAGAGAGAGAGAGAGAGAGAGAGAGAGAGAGAGAGTTTAAACTAATTAAAGATTTTGAATAACATACCTGCATCAGATTAATGTTCAAGCGGCAACTTCTGCAGTTGCACTAATAATTCAGTCTCACAATTAGCAACACCATAATTTGCAGAAGTCTGGTAAGGATTAAGAGCCATATTGGTTTTCCCCATCGAACAAGGCAAATGAAGAGACTCTCTTTTTAAAAACAAATATGCGTCTCCAGCATAAATCTTCACCTGAAATGTTTTTCAAGTTTTATAGTTTAAAACTCTGAGCACTATATTCATTAGTAATAAAAAAAATGTAATAATACTAACAAAGTAAAAAAAGGAAAGTTTACAATGAAAAGTGACATAAAATTGAACATTAGAATTATGATTCTAATTACACAATAGGGTGAAACCATATCTACATCAAAGGCATGAACATTCATGTATAGGGGAAAAAAATTCTTGGTGGAGCAAATGGTTCCAAACAACTCCAAACATCAGTTCTTTAAATCGAGAAATTAAAATAATCATATACATTTATCCTTTAAGAAAACAACAACAAATATATTAATCATAACCCATAAAACAAAGAAACAAAAGTTTGATGGGTGATAAGAAGAAACAAGGAAAACAATCATGCAAAAATTAGACAACAATGGTTGATAGTTGCGGTTGTGATTCTAAGGAGAATTCCACCCGTCACCTATCTTTGTATATTGAAATTTACCGGCCAATTTTTTTACGTACAAAAATCATACCCTTAAAACTGTTAAAGTAACTTTGCAGGTAGATAACTTTCGAGAAAAAAAAAAAAATAAGGAGACAAGAAAAAAAAAACATTAGTTAAGCGTACATGAACCTATGTTTCTAGAAGGGGCAGCCATTACTCTTTGTTATGAGATCAAGTAAGTGCTCCACTGCCCTGATTTTCATATTAAGAAAATCGAAAGAGCCAATTGCGGTCCTCAAAGTAACCTTCCAGCGAAAACGGAAAAACAGACTCTTAAGCCATACAAGAGAAAATAGCTAACTATATCCGCTAACAAGCAAGATTAAATTACACGAAGAAAAATTTAGATAATAATGTTGGATTTAGGAACTACTGTTGGAAAGAGAGAGGATATTGTCGAGGAAGTCGATAAGGATCGTCGAGGAAGTCGTCGACGAAGACGAAGGAAGCAGCAGCAGCAACAGGTGTTCGGTCGACCGGCCCGGTCGACCGCCCGCAGTAGCAGGAGATCGGTCGACCGGCCCGGTCGACCGACGTGCACAACATGCACAAGGAGGGAGCTCGGTTGACCGCCCGGTCGACCGATTGAAGTGACCCAACTCTCTGTTGGGCGCCTGGTCGACTGCCCGGTCGACCGGCGCATAGGGTCGGTCGACCGCCCGGTCGACCGACAGTCGGGTGCGGGTTGGTTTTTGCTGATTTAGAAACCTGTTGTATATAAACGGGATTTCTAGGGTTTTGTTGCATGTTGAAAAATCTGGAGCTCTCTTGAGATCAGAGGTGCTGTATGTTTGTAATCGATTTTCCAAATCAATTAAATCTCTCTTTCATTACCCCGAGGAAGTAGGCATTGAGGCCGAACCTCGTTAAATCGTTGTTTGCATGTTCTTTCTCTGGTAGTTGATATTTGTGCTATTTGAGAATTGTTCTTTGTGCTTGGGAGATTCAGGGATTACTCTTCTGGTTGTTGTCGTAGCACAAGTGGTATCAGATCTTCCCAGGTTTTGCTTGGGATTTTTCTGGAGATTCGGAGGGCTTCAAGATCTGATTCGGTGGAGATCGTGTGTCGATCTCAGATCAGAGGTAGTCGTGTTCGTGGGATCGTGTGTCGATCTCAGAAGGACGCAAGGAGTGCTCAAGGAATCTTTGATGGAGTAGATCTGGTGAGAAACTCAATCTAGGGTTTCGAGAAGAAGATAAAAATCCGATTTTTATCGAAGTTGTGATCTATTTCCAGTTGGTTTTTTTCGCATAGATAGAGGATCAAGTAATCTAGATGGCAGAAGAAACTACTTCAGTTAAGACCATGCATCCTCATCCGAGGATTGACGTGGTGAAGTTTAATGGCACAAATAATTTCGGGATGTGGAGATGTAAGGTTATGGATGCCCTGAATACATCGAACCTCGAGGATACTCTCCTTCTGGAGAAGAAGAGAAGCACGACCACTGATGAAGAGTGGGAGAAGATGAACAGGTCTGCGTGTGGGTTGATTCGTTCATGTTTAACGCAAGACATAAAATATCTTGCGCAACATGAGACGTCGGCGAAGCATCTGTGGGAAACCCTTGAGAAGAAATATCTGACCAAGAGTGTCGAGTCAAGAATGCAGCTTTAGAGTAAGCTGTACCGGTTTCAGATAAAGAAGGGGAGCATAGTGAATGAGCACATCAACCGCTACACGAAACTTCTTACAGATTTGGTAAACGTGGATGTCAAGATAGATGAGGAAGACAAGGCGATCATTCTCCTGAATTCACTCCCGGCGGAGGAATATGAGACATTTACTCTGACCTTTATCAATGGTAAGCAGAGTCTGGACTACCATGAGGTGTCGTCTGCACTGGCAAGTTATGAGATGAGGAGAAAGGAGAGACATCCTTCTCAGTCAAGCTCATCAGCGGAGGCACTAGCAGTAAGAGGCAGGGGTTCATCTAGGAAGGGCAGTGAAGAAAGAGGAAGATCAAAGTCCAAGTCGGGCTATAGGGATCTAAGGAAGAACCAGTGTGCCTTCTGCAGAGAAATAGGGCACTGGAAGGTGGACTGTCTGTAACGCCCCGATCCCAAGGATACGGAGACGTTATGGCGACGTACATACGCAGGGCGGAAAACCCTCACGTACGTACGCTAAGCCTCAGTACCTGAGTTACCTGGCATATGTTATCCGATATCATGTTACCTGTATACTTGTTACTTTACCTGGCATATATTATACTGTCTGTGATGGCATATGACGCATGTTCTGCATTGCATGGCATACGACGCATGTTCTGCATTGCATATATTATGCTTTCTGTATAGCAGACATCACTACTGTATATACACCACACCGTATAGTGATTACACTGTATAGGCCCATCTGCCTATACACGTCTATCACGTCACCATTAGACGACTATAGACATGACCCGATGATAACCGGTTTAATGACGATATTAAAAGATGACAAATGTATAAATATATTTCTACTGCTTACATGTTTATCTATTTCTACTGCTTATGACATTCTTCATATACATCCTTATTATATGATATCACCAGTACAATATGATGTATTACCTATTATTATCATGCTTGTATTTCTATTGTATATATTACTGCCTCCTTCATTTTATCACTCACTAGGTCGCTTTCTGACGACCCTGGGTTTGCATGCCCAGGTTGGAGATCTGAGTTACGTAGCTTCAGAGAGTGCCTTGGAGTCACATGGGAGATTCCTCATCGGGACTATTCATAGGTATTTTAGTGATTTATTTTTGTTATCTTATTTGTCCCTCTTTTTCATATCTATTATGATCGCTAACCTCTTCTGTAGGTATTCTTGTACTTATTTCATACTGGAACTCAGGTACTGAGGCTTAGCGTACGTACGTGAGGGTTTTCCGCCCTGCGTATGTACGTCGCCATAACGTCTTCGTATCCTTGGGATCGGGGCGTTACACTGTCCGAAGTTCAAAGGGAAGAAGGAGTCGAAGGCTGAAGCAAATCTTGCAAAGGTGACGAATACTCAGAGAAGTAGTTCATAGGCAGATGGATCAGATTCGGACTCGTCAGGTTTCTCGTTTTCAGTCATTACTCCCATCGTTGGTCACTCACGGGAAGATGAGTGGATTTTGGATACAGGTACAACATACCATGCGTGCCCTAATCGGGGTTGATTTTCTACCTTTGAGAAGTTGGATGGGTGTTCGGTCGTTATGGGCGATGATCACCCATGTAGCATGGAGAGTGTAGGTACAATCCAAATCAGGATGTTTGATGGGATGGTAAGGGAGCTGAAGGGAGTGAGGTATATACCTCAGTTGAAGAGAAATTTCATCTCCATTGAGCTTTGGAAGCATCGGGCGTGGTGATATCTGTTCGAGATGGCGATCTCAGGATGATCAAGGGCTCGATGGTGGTGATGAAGGGTGTCCGCCGAGACAATCTCTACTACTTGAAGGGTAGTACGGTGACAGGTCAGGTGGAGACTTCCAGTTCCTCAGATGATGGTGGCCCGGAGGTCTGGCAGGGAAAGGTCGGACAGGAAGAAGAAAAGTCTTTGCAAGCTCCTGCAAAGAAGGAATTGCTGGAAGGTGATGCTACCTGCACGTTTGAAGGTGAACACAGCGTTCTGGACAAGAAGAAGGTGAAATTCAGCACCAGTACTCACCGAAATGAAGGTCTTCTTGATTGTGTTCACGTGTGCATTTGGGGACCTGCTAAGACGGCATCGCTTGGAGGTCACAGGTACTTTGTCTCTTTTGTTAATAGTGTATCTAGGCATTATTGGATATATCCAATGAGACAAAGTAGTGAAGCCCTAGATATATTGGTGAAGTGGAAAGGAAGAATGGAGAGGCAGATAGGTAGGAAGATAAAGGAGCTGAAGATTGGTAATGTTGGAAAGGACATGAACCAATTCCTACAATTTGGCCAGAACACCAGAATTGTTACTCACTTCACAACAGGTACAGATGGGATGGCTAAGGATGTAATCCGTTCCTTACTGGAGGAGGTTCGGAGGTTGTTGTCTAATGCAGGATTGGACAGGTCGTTTTGGGCTGAGGCGACTGAGTATGCTAGTCATCTCATGAATAGATCGACTGCGATAGGAGGTAAAGCTCCATTGAAAATTTGGTCTGGGAAAGCTGCTCAAGATCATGATGTGCTGCGGAAGTTTGGAAGTCCGACCTACTTCAGTGCCAAGAATGGGAAGGTGAATCCGCGAGCAAAGAGATTTGTGTATTTGGGTGTCAAGAGGAACAGCTACAGATTGTGGGACCCCGAAGACAAGAAGATCGTGATGAGCAAACATGTCACATTTGGAGAGACTTCAGTGTTGAAGTCCACCGTCTCTCAGCAGGTGGAGAGGACGGAGACCAAGGAAGTATCGCAGCGGGTGGAGGTTGATGCTACTCCATCATCTCCAGTTGGTTCGGCATCAGTGAAGACTTCATCATGTGACACCGGGTGGAGATCATGAAATCAAGGGTGATGCTGAATAGGTCGAAGACATTGTTGAGGATGTCAAGGTGCTTGCAGCTATTGGAACCAAGGTGAAACCACGCTTGTGGGGGAAAGAAGCATGAATCTCAAGCTTGTGAACGCGACAAGCTCAAGTTGAAGGCCGTTGTTATCCATGATGGTCGGGAAGAGGTTCATATGACTCAGTCTGACAGGTTCGCTGCTGCAAATATAGTTACCAGTGCTTGAGCTTGATGAAGCTCATTTAAATGAACTACAGTTGGCTTGATCCTTTTGGGCAAAGGTACGTAGGCAGCCGTAAAGGCGCAGCCATTTGGTGATGCAACTCTTATGAAGTTATTTGGGTTCTCGAGAAGCTGTTATGGATCTTCACGTAGAGGTGAAGAGTTGTGGCAGATGGAACTTTACGTAGAGGTGGAGAGGCTTCACGTAGAGGTGAAGTGTCGTGGCCAGTTGGATCTTCACGTAGTGGTGAGGCGTTGTGATCTCGATGAACAGGTTGATCTTCCGGTGAGAAGATGATGAGCTTGCATAAGAAGTGGTGTGCATCCAGTTGAAGCTGATGATGGCGTTTGGTGTACTCTACGCAGACTTGGTTGGACCGTCAGTGGAAGACATGTAGACTAGATATAGCTAGTCAGTTGGAGAGTCAGTGTTGGCTCGTGAGGAAGTCTTCATGAAGTCGTGAAGTTGCGGAGTAGAAGCCATGTTGGTGATCGGCATGTATGAAAGTTCTCCTAAGGTGAAGTGTAGGAAAGGCATGTGTGGTGCTTTCCTGTGGATAGCTGAGCTAAAGATTCCAAGCCGAGATCGTGTGTCGATTTCGCTGAGATCGTGCCGGTGCGCGCAAGCCGAGATCGTGTGTCGATTTCGTCTGGTGCGCGCAAGCCGAGATCGTGTGTCGATTTCGCCGAGATCGTGTCAATTTCGCCAGGTGATAGACTGGGCTACGTTGGAGATCGGCTCAGATTTTGAAAGAATCTTCACTGAGGTGGAGAATTATTGGAAAGAGAGAGGATATTGTCGAGGAAGTCGATAAGGATCGTCGAGGGATCGTCAAGGAAGTCGTCGACGAAAGACGAAAGAAGCAGCAGCAGCAAAACAGGTTATCAGCAGCAGCAAGTGTTCGGTCGACCGGCCCGGTCGACCGCCCGCAGTTGCAGGAGATCGGTCGACCGGCCCGGTCGACCGACGTGCACAATATGCACAAGGAGGGAGCTCGGTCGACCGCCCGGTCGACCGACTGAAGTGACCCAACTCTCTGTTGGGCGCCCGATCGACTGCCCGGTCGACCGGCGCATAGGGTCGGTCGACCGGCGCATAGGGTCGGTCGACTGACAGTCGGGTGCAGGTTGGTTTTTGCTGATTTAGAAACCTGTTGTATATAAACGGGATTCTAGGGTTTTGTTGCATGTTGGGAAATCTGGAGCTCTCTTGAGATCAGAGGTGTTGTAAGTTTGTAATCGATTTTCCAAATCAATTAAATCTCTCTTTCATTGCCCCGAGGAAGTAGGCATTGAGGCCGAACCTCGTTAAATCGTTGTTTGCGTGTTCTTTCTCTGGTGGTTGATATTTGTGTTGTTTTGAGAATTGTTCTTCGTGCTTGGGAGATTCAGGGATTCCTCTTCTGGTTGTTGTCATAGCACAACAACTACCTCAACCCGATGAAGAGAAATTATGTCTCCTGCTGGCCTAACACATGGCAGGCTTTCCTCATTCTTAGCAAAAAAGTTTACAGCGAGACTTGGAGCTCGAGAAGAGAAGTCGATGATCCTCAATACGACAACATAATCTATGAAGAAGTATCCAACTAATTGATAGAAACGAAATCATTATGGTGAATAACTATCCACGTAAACACTGATCATACTAGAATAATGGTACTGCATGATTTAAAATGTATTGAGCTTCTCAATAACTGGTTCAGATCCAATGCATGGGTTGGTTAACTATTACAGGAAAACATAGTATCATCATTCTAATCAATAACTGGTTCAGATCCAATGCATGGGTTGGTTGACTATTACAGGACATAGTATGATCATCCTAAGTAAAAAATTAAAATAAAAATAAATAAATAAAAATTTATTTAAGGAGAAAAGAGAAAGAAGGGGGAAAAGCAAATATAATGTGGCAAACATTCAAGTGAGCTGAAATGGTTAACATGTGGAAATGTTTCTTACATTCAACCACAAAAGGAAACCTCAATTCAGTTATAAATAACTTACATTTAGACATTTATTCATAAGACAACACAAAAAAGAGTAGAGACCAAAACACTCGTTTTTGCTATCACATCAAAAGGTCAAATTTTTGTAACAACCCAAAACACAACAAAATCTACAGACAACCTTTATGCCCTAATTCAGCTAAAGAACCAATCTTTCCCCTATCGGTATTCAAAATTCTGTTATTCTGACCAACATTCAACTCAAGAACTAGAGTTTGAGCCCTAACTCAACCGTCCCATCAGAAAGATCAGAACTTTGAGGCAACCAAAACCCCAATTCTTAAATTCCCCCAAAAAATGATGGGGTTTTGAGAAAGGAGAGAACGAACCAGTTCCTTTGCTTCTTTGTGAGAGTCCAACCTCTGAGATCTTGGCGAAAAGATTGACCGTCCTGTTCACCAACTTCTTTGCGTCGGGGATGGGAGTGAAGGGAGAGGAGAAGGTCGAATTTCCGCCATTTTTTTTTAGTGCGGGATGCGATCGATCGCAGAGTTTTAGGCTTTGCCCTCTTGTGAGAGTTGAGAAAGATGGTGAGCGGGAAGGCCCAGATGAAAAGTCCACGTGGAATTTATAGACTATAGCATTTTTACATTTTTCTTTATTTGTTTTCTTTTTTTCTTTTTCTTTTAATTCTTGCAGACCATGTCTTTTTATTTCTTTGTTTTTTTTTTAATTATTTCGCTACAATGACGCTTCATAAGTACAAAAAAAATTAAGAGTCTTGAATCGCTACAGGCTCATCCGTATTAGCAAATACAGATTCCGTCAAACCGTCACTTGTTTATATATTTTTATTTCTTTATGTATTTTTATTTCTTATTTTACCATTCCTCGTTGCACCTGATGTTTCTCACCCCTCAATTTTACTCCGACACAGAGTAATTCGCGGGTCGACTTGCGCGGCCAGGTCGCCGTAGGGTTGAAAGGGGGGTGGGGACGGAGCCCGTGAATTTTTTTTTTAAGATCGACTTTGTTATACATCTCGTTTTATTCGTGCTCCTAATGAGTTCTACGAGAACTGACTCAGAAATACTGCGATTATGATCGCAGTTCTTAAAAATAAGATATTTTTGTGAGAATTATGATCATATATTGCAGAGTCCTCTATACTATGATCTTTTTGTGTGAGGACTACGATGATAGGTATTTCTGAAGCGGTCTTCTTTTTTTGAAGTGATTACTTAGGAGTATTTTCGTCTTTCACTGTTGATGAGCGTTTCAGCGTTTGCACGTGGGCGCACATCCTTACTTTAAATAAAGAGGTGACTGAAACAAACAAAATTATGAAGTTGAATTTTTTTCTTCTAATTACGATTCAATATAGGAGGGTGCAGCAAAATGCCGCTTTATAATTCCGCAATCCAATTTATTTATTGGTATAAAAAGAAATGTGACATATAATATTTTTTTTTTGGCTTTTAATTTATACCAATAAAGGAAAAAAAAAAACTTAAAATGCGCATCCAGGGAATCGAACCCTGGTCAGTACCGTGGGAGGGTACTATGATACCACTACACCAGATGCGCTGTTGGGAAGTTGCAAATCACTATTTTTATTATATGCAAAGCATTTAAATCATACCTTAACACTTAATGTTGTTGCTCAAAAGCTTGGTTATTTGAGCACACGAAGGATGCTAAAGTGCATCAAGTGACTAATTACTCAGAAAAATAGATTAAATGGTACATAAGAAATCGAACGGTTAAGGTTTGAGGTTTCACAGTGTACAACTCAATAAACGTGATGGACGAGAGAAAAATGGAAAGATTTGAGAACAATGTTACAGGATACCCCATCACAATTTCATCTATTGTCAGTCTATCTACAGAGATATAAGAGTTCTACTGATCAAACAACGGATGGCAACCCTCATATCATATATCTACAAAGTGAAAGCGAATTGATCAGTGAAGCAAGAATGATTAATAGCATCAAATATGGAATTTAAACTTTCCTTCTAAACTTTAGCCTTAAGTAGAACTTACCATTGCATTTGAAAGTGTTACAATAATTAAGAAAGGAAAAAATTGAAATTCTTGTTACTGATGATGAGCGCAATGCCCATATATATAGAGATTACAATTACACAGTGATAAAAAAAACTCTACTCCTAATACAATTCTAATACAGTACGTACTTTAATCCTGATACTACTCTTAACACATCACCTCAAACTCGGAATGGGGCAAACAGCTAGGGATGTGAAACAGGACGGGCCGGGTCAGGCCTGTCCCAGGCCCGACAAGTCGAAGACCAGGCCGGGCCAAGTCTGGAACCGTCCCCAAAATCCGGGAGGCCCGGTTTGGCATAATGGGGACTCAAGCACGGCCCGAAGACCCGACCGGGCTGGCACGAGTTTTTAAAACCCTTTAAAAAAATTAAATTAAAATTCAAAAATAAAAAATTTCTAAAATTTCTAAAAACTTGAGCACTTGAGGAGAGGTAGAGAGAGCTTGAGCACTTTAAAAACTTGAGAGAGTTTGAGAACTTGAGAGAGCTTGATCACTTGAGAGCTTGATCACTTGAGAATTTAAGATATTTTTAAAGAATTTTAGAGAATTTTTTGATGATGGAATGAAGTAAGGAAGAGTGGGTGTTTATAGAGGGGAAGAGGTGAAAAATGTAATTTTTTTGAAAAAATTCTGGCCAATATTCTCGTTGAGGGGGTTTGTAAAAATTACAAACCCCCCCAACCAGCGGCTATATTATGGACCAATAATCTCGTTGGAGGGTTTGCAAAAAACATTACCCCCCACCAAAAAAAAAGGACCCAAAAGCTAGAATTCTAATCGTTGGGCACCCGATGAGGGTGCAGCCCGGCCTGACTGTAACGCCCCGATCCTAAAGATACGGAGACGTTATGGCGACGTACATACGCGAGGTGAAACACACTCACGAGTACGTTAAGCCTCAGTACAGGATATAACCTCCATATATATGGGTTCCAGCATGAAATAAGTACAAGAATACCTGCAGAAGAGGTTAGCGTTCATAACAGATATGAAAAAGAGGAACAAATAAGATAACAGGAATAAATCACTAAGATACCTATGAATAGTCCCGATGAGGAATCTCCCATGTGACTCCAAGGCACTCTCTGAAGCTACGGTAACTCGGATCTCCAATCTGAGCACGCAACCCAGGGTCGTCAGAAAGCGACCTAGTGAGTGGTAAAATGAAGGAGGAGGTAGTAATATATAGACATAATAATACAAGCACGATACTAATATATAATACATGATGTGGTACAAGTGATATTATATCATAAGCATATAGGAAGCAGTGGAAATATATAAACATGTCATCTTTTGGTACCATCACTACCTAGCCGGTTATCATCAGGTCATGATTCTAATCATATCGAGTTTATATAATAATAATGTTATTTAGCGGTGTAGTAAAAGCAGTGAACATGGTAGTGATGTAAATGAACATGCAGGTGAACATATGCAATATGAACATGTTACTGTGTTGTGTCTAAATAGCATATAAGTAATGCAAAGCAGAATATATGTGATGCAAGGTATACATGTGCATGAGTAGTATGCCACCATAGGTATCAGGTAGTGTAGCAAAGTCTACAGGTAACATGATAGCGGATACAATAACATGAACAGGAACAGTAACAGGTAAGCAAGATCACAGTGAACATGAAAGCAGACAAATACAGGAACAGTAACAAGTTAGTATACATGTATCAGGCAAGTCATGTGATTGACACAATAGTAAAAATCAGTACCACCTGATATTTTAATTACTCTCTTCCAGTGTCCCATACCACTGGCAGTTCATACTGGAGCCCGCACTCCAGTATAACCCATCCGGACATGGCCTACGGGTACCATTATCCAAACGAGAGAGTGATCAAATAACAAGTGTTCCCGACGTCACTATTGTGTATACTGTTTTATTATGTTAATTGGAAACCCATGGTCGAGGAGTTCTTATCGGGTAAGTGTATCCCGTGCATACCCGGGATCACGGCCTTAAACGGACCCCTGGCTTCTAAGACCAGGGCCCTCCGCTAAGAGGGGAGCACGAATCAAGTAACGGGAGCTCATGGAGCTAGTGGTAGGTAGCACTACCGTCCCCTGCAGTGGGACTAACAATATGGATCCAGTACATCACCCGATAAGATCTAATCAACCGTCAAGTCTCCCCCATACCCAAGTTATCATTATTATCTGATATGTCCAGTCTACAATGTGACAAGAACAACTACTGTACATGATACGGGTAACATGATAACTGGACCAGAGTTCTGTTGATAGCGTAGAACAATATAACGGGAACCATATAACGGGAAACGGGAACAGTAGATGTGGCATTCCACATATCGCATATCAATAGCTCTCATGTCCAGTAACGGGAGTATCCATATCAGTAACAGGAAACAATCATATAACATGAATACGGTAACATGGAACAATAATACATGTAGCATGAACGGGGATCCATCAATCATATAACACAAATACAGTAACATGGAACAATAATACATGTAAGATGAACGGTGATCCATATGACAAGAGTACAGAAACCATACATGCATGTGTAACAGTGATATGTGAACCTGAGATGTGTGTCGAGCATCCATGTAACGATGAGAATAATAATGCGAAATGCAGTACGCCATGCAGTGGGATATCCGTGTATCAGTGGATTATTTATGTGGAGCAAGACTCCGTGTAACATATACGTGTATCACTCCTACATGTATGCACAATGGTCAGTGTCTCAGATACTACCATGTCCATTGACCTACAGTTCTCGTATAGTGATGATACCAGTGCATGAAATAACGGTGTCCAACATTCCTATCTCGTGATTGATAGTTATTTAACTGTTATATACTGCATGAATTAATAGTGTCCAATAATATGGTGAACTAGTGGCCCGAGTGTGAGTGGTCCATGAACATGACCTAATAAGCATCCAGTGTCACATTCTACGTCTACTAGGTATCAGACATATTCTAAGTACGGTGTTGATTAAGTGTTTTAATATTATCTACAGTTTATTTTACCGGTATCATGTTTTATAAATAACGCAACTAAGTTTAATCAATAAAAAGAAAATTTATAAAATAAAAACACTCACAAACTGGTCATGGGAAGGTAGCTCTCGTTCCCACATCGCAACGGATCCAGAATTGTCCAAATCGGAGTCCGGATGCTCCCGATATCGCCCGAACGCTAAAAGTAATAGAACGGGTTAAATATGTAAATAAAAGGAATTCAAATGCATTAACAAATTGAATCAGGGGGTTCTGTAAAATTACCTGTAATGGGTTTTGGAGCGGGTTCGGGCTGTTAATGGGTCGGGTTTGGATCCAATACCCAAACCCAATACTTAAATAATGGGTTAAAGGGTTTTGGGCTAATGGGTTTACCCAACCCACAAAGGGGTTAATGGGTTTCCATTAAACCCAATTGGGCTTAATGGGTTTGTGTAACGCCCCGATCCTAAAGATACGGAGACGTTATGGCGACGCATATACGCGAGGAAAAATACCCTCGTATACGCGCTAAGCCTAAATTGTAACCTGAACAAGCTATAAATCAGAAGCATAATAATCAAAGGTCACTGCAATAATACATATAAGACTACACATGATAGCAATGAATAACAGGACAAAAATGGCAGCTGAACAGAAGTCAAAGGTGATATATAGGAACAAGAATAAAAATGCAAGTATACCAGAATCAAAGGAAGAGGACCCAAGCTCCTCGCAAGGCGTATCGTCTCATCGAATACCTGCACATTAGAACAACCGTCCAATATCTGGACGTGCAAATCCAGGTCGTCAGAACGCGACCATAATGAGTGTGTGTGTAAAGGGGAAAGAACTCGTGCAGAACAAACAATGTGCATAAATAATAATAAGAACAATTGCTGATATAACAGACTGAATAACAAGATACATAACTGCACTATAGTATAACTGATAATCAACATGAATAAAGATAAAGATAACTGTCAAAATAGTAAACAAGCAACTGATGTCAAAATATGTACCTATCACATGTCACTAAGCTGGTATCCAAGTCTGGTCATAAGTCTGGTCCTGGTTACAATCATGGTCTATCATAATGATATAAATAGATATACAATCGGGTGATTACGGTCAGTCACAAAGCATCAACAGTTTATTATTAATTATGTCAGCGAACACCAATTGTCACACGTAATAGACGCATCCCATACTACTACCCTACCACACATGCAATCGATGCCCTTAAGTTATTGAAACTGATCGGTTGGAGACATTATCCATGCTTTAGGTGGGTCCCGTACATACCCGGGACCACGGCCCAGACTCCTGGCGCTGAACCAGGACCTACCGCTAGGTAGTCAGGAACATGTAAACAGGAATAAAACAGGACGGGGTGCCAGTCACCCCACGGGAACCCTGCAGTGGAACCCTCATTCGGCTGCGCAACCTAAATCCTAGGTCCACCCAAAATACAGACGCTGTCTCCTCCATCAATCTCCCCATCCCAGTGTAAGTTATTTAATTTAGCTATCAAGATTATTAATGTACATGTTACCTAAATCTACTGGGATACTCGGTGATGATGACGGTAACCACATAGCAATGAAAATCGTGATACATGTATAACAGGATATGTATGTCGGTGAATCATGATAAACAGGATGAGATGGTTACCGTCTAATAATATTTTTCCCAGTAGTTGGATAACATGAACATGATGGTCATAAATGTCACTCAGGTGTGTCATAGTAGTAAAGTCCTAACCGGTGTCATGTAGTGATCAAGGAGATCCATTATCAATAACAAATGTGCTTAGTTGCATACATGAATACATAAACATGCTACAAATGATACATGCAAATAATTCATGAAATAATAAATTTCTAAGTACTAGCACATTAATTTAAACAACATAATTAGATAAGTAGATAAAATCCTTCTTCACAAGACTTCTTGTGAGCTGAAGGAGAAAAGCACTCACATTGGGAAACTGCGCGTTACCGGGCGAGTCGTCGTTACGGTCGCCGTGGCACCGCTCTGCGCTGTCGGACTACATAGGACGGTAGCCAGGGTCCTGGGAAGACCTGGCTGCAATCCGGAGGTCTCGCGCTCGCCGGAAGGGCCTGGAATCGCCGCTCGCCCGCTGCTTGTGCTGCTGGTCTGAAACTGGATCTGCTGTGCGCGTCGTCGGGCGAGTCGCTGCCATGGTCGCTGTGGTGCGATTCCTCGCCAACGGACTGCATGGGGGGTGGCCAAGACACTGGGAAGGTCACCGTGCTGGTCTCCGGCGACGGGATGGCGTGGATCGGGAGAACGACCAGCTCGCTCGAACTTGCGCAGATCTGGACAGCCTGCAGATTTGGGCTGTTCCTCGCTGTTTTGGTTGTCGGTGGCTGTCCAGGTCTGCAGAGGGAAGGAGGGGCTGTCGCCCACGCCGGGGGGGAGGGAGCAGGTCGCCTGGGTTGCTCCTGTGGGTGCACACCTTGCCGTATGTGCGCCATGGCTGGATCTGTGCACGCGGGCTGCCGAGCGCTGCCATGGCCTGCTGTCTCCTTCCCTTGTTGCTGCTGCTGGTTGTGCCGCCTGCCAGGGAAGAGAAGGGGCTGGATCTGCAGGAGAGGAGAAGAGGTGGTTGCTGTTGGAGAGGGGAGGTGCCATGGCTGCAAGGATGATGTAGCAGGCTAGGCTTGGCTGCTGGTTGTTGCGCCCTGCTGGTGGAGGAGGCCGGCCATGGAGAAGGGGGGATAGCCGCAGGTGAGAAGGAGAGGGTGCGGCTGTGAGGGTATTGGAGAGGAGAAGATTAATTAGGTTAGGGTTAATGTCAAGGTTTAGGTTTAGTATTATATAAATAGGATGGGTATTTGGGTTATTGGTTTGCGGGTAGATTCAAATAGAGTAAATGTGTATAGATATCGGGTAACGGGTTATGAATTGAATTTGGGTAATGAGGATAAATATCGGGAAAAGGATCAAGATAACAAGAGTACGGTTAATGGCTAGAATTCAAATAGGTAAATAGGAAATAGGGTGAGAGGCGAACAAGAAGAACACCGCCACCATGATTAGTACAAATGCCAATATTAAATTAAATGCCCAAAATAATAGAACACTAATAATAAATAATGATACACTAAAATAGAATCAACAATAATTAATAATGGAAGAATAATTTGTCATATATCATCCGAAAATAATTTTGCATATTCAACAATTATAATCACAGGAGAAAGAAATTAATTTGATAAATAAAAATAATCGATAGATCAAAATCAATACTTGTGAAAATTTTAAAATACAGTATTATTAGATTAGGGGTATTAACCTAGGCTCTGATACCACTCTGTAACGCCCCGATCCTAAAGATACGGAGACGTTATGGCGACGCATATACGCGAGGAAAAATACCCCTCGTATACGCGCTAAGCCTAAATTGTAACCTGAACAAGGTATAAATCAGAAGCATAATAATCAAAGGTCACTGCAATAATACATATAAGACTACACATGATAGCAATGAATAACAGGACAAAAATGGCAGCTGAACAGAAGTCAAAGGTGATATATAGGAAACAAGAATAAAAATGCAAGTATACCAGAATCAAAGGAAGAGGACCCAAGCTCCTCGCAAGGCGTATCGTCTCATCGAATACCTGCACATTAGAACAACCATCCAATATCTGGACGTGCAAATCCAGGGTCGTCAGAACGCGACCATAATGAGTGTGTGTGTAAAGGGGAAAGAACTCGTGCAGAACAAACAATGTGCATAAATAATAATAAGAACAATTGCTGATATAACAGACTGAATAACAAGATACATAATTGCACTATAGTATAACTGATAATCAACATGAATAAAGATAAAAGATAACTGTCACAATAGTAAACAAGCAACTGATGTCAAAATATGTACCTATCACATGTCACTAAGCTGGTATCCAAGTCTGGTCATAAGTCTGGTCCTGGTTACAATCATGGGTCTATCATAATGATATAAATAGATATACAATCGGGTGATTACGGTCAGTCACAAAGCATCAACAGTTTATTATTATTTATGCACATTGTTTGTTCTGCACGAGTTCTTTCCCCTTTACACACACACTCATTATGGTCGCGTTCTGACGACCCTGGATTTGCACGTCCAGATATTGGACGGTTGTTCTAATGTGCAGGTATTCGATGAGACGATACGCCTTGCGAGGAGCTTGGGTCCTCTTCCTTTGATTCTGGTATACTTGCATTTTATTCTTGTTTCCTATATATCACCTTGACTTCTGTTCAGCTGCCATTTTTGTCCTATTATTCATTGCTATCATGTGTAGTCTTATATGTATTATTGCAGTGACCTTTGATTATTATGCTTCTGATTTATAGCTTGTTCAGGTTACAATTTAGGCTTAGCGCGTATACGAGGGGTATTTTTCCTCGCGTATATGCGTCGCCATAACGTCTCCGTATCTTTAGGATCGGGGCGTTACAGTTTGGGTTCTAACCCAAACCCCACAAAGGATAGGAGCGGCAGCAGCAGCATGTGCTGCTGCCTGCTCCTGCGCGGCCGGCCGGCGGGCCCCCGCTGCCGCCGCGGTATGGAGGTTATATCCTGTACTGAGGCTTAACGTACTCGTGAGTGTGTTTTCACCTCGCGTATGTACGTCGCCATAACGTCTCCGTATCTTTAGGATCGGGGCGTTACACTGACAGTGAGTCATGATTTCTAAACCCGAGCACGTCCCGGGTTTGAGGGCTGGCCAAGGCTGTGCCCATGCGGGTCGCCCGAGCTGGCCTGGCCCGTTCGAAACCGTACAAACAACAGGAGATTGCCAATATATATATATATATATATATATATATATATATAAATATATATATATATCTAACAAAAATCTAATTCTAATACTTCTCTAATACTACCAACCCCCCTCCAAAACTCATGGTATACTACACCAAAAAAAAAGAACAATTTTATAAGCTAATAAAAATATATCATGGACAAGCGTTCTGCTTAAGCGTATCCTGCCTGCTGTTGTTTTCATTATAATTCTTGTTGCTTGCTGTTAAGTCTTGTTAAAATTATTCTGAAAAGAAACTGAGAATTCTGCTCCTATAAACACCCCCTCCTGATAATTATAGGTTCATCACTTACCGCGAACTTGTTCACAAAAAGTTTCAGCAACACAAACTACAAAAGGGGAGCTTTGGCTCGTGTACAAAGGATGTTTAGATTATGGTTGCTTGTTGCGAAAAAGTTCTTGAATTGGAAGTTGATGGAGCTTCGAGGAGTTTCGATGTTGAATATCATGCTTTGAGCATGGTTCGTCACAGAAATCTTATTAAAATCATCAGTTCTTGTTCCAACTTGGACTTCAAGGCACTTGTTCTCGAATTCCTTCCTAATGGAAGCCTTGAAACGTGGATGTACCTCAAAAACTACCACTTGAACCTCTCCAAAGGATTAACATAGTTTTGGACGTGGCATCAGCTCTTGAGTAGCTCCATCACCACCATCCTCATGCCATAGTGCACTGTGATCTGAAGCCGAGCAATGTTTTGCCTGATGAACACATGACTGCACATGTCTGTGACTTTGGTATAGCAAAACTGCTGCTTGGTGATAGCATGACTGGGGCATCAATAAGTCTTCCAAGGACAATTCGCTATATGGCTCCAGATAATTAGACTTATGAGCATTTTACCTTGATTCCAGTAAAATTATCATTATCATTTATGTTATTCCTTTTGCTTGTCGAATAGAGTGTGTGCCAATAAAGGGGGATGTTTATACCTTTGGCATGTCGTTGCTAGAGATCTTTACACGGAAGAAGATCGCTGATCCTATGTTCATTGGGGCACCGCGCCTACGATGGTGGGTATGTGAGGCACATCTTACTGCTTCATGGGAAATTGTGGACTGCAACCTTTTTGAAAGATGGGTCTGGAAATGTAAGGCCGACGAACAATCTAATTTCTATCCATGCGTGTCTTTCTTCTATCATGGAATTGGGTACACTCTGCTCAAAGGACTCACCTAAAGAAAGGCATGTAATGAAAGAAATTGTCTCAACACTGCACAAGATTAAAATGGACTGCTTGTCCAAGTTTCCTAACGCTTGAAGCATGGTGAATGTTGATTTGTCCAATATGAAAATCTAAATTAGGCTCTCTAGAAAAATATTATAATTGTAGTGGTGTATGCATATTAATTTACTCGATATTTAGTCTAAATTCCTAGATGGTTATGAGAAGCTTTATATGCCATAATCTCCATCATATAGATTCTGTTGGTAACTTGAGATTCCTTTCATTTTTCTTCCTGTTTACTATGGCTAGGCACCTAAAGTGTGCATAATGACTAAGAATTTGTACATCGTACAGTGTTTTAAATACCGGATATTGGTGATATATCGGTCGGCAAAATTATATACCAGATACCGGGTGATATATCATGATATGGTACTAAATACTGGATGTCATTTCGGACATTATACCGGATGAAAAATATACATGTGATTGCCTATATAAATCAGATCAAGCTACTTAAAGCAAGTTTAGGATCATAAACTCATAATGAATACTTAGTTTTTATAAAAACTCCTCAAATGTGTTTGTAGGAGTTCTTCAAATGCGTCACGTGATGATATGTCGAATATATCGACATATCGGCCACGTGACGATATATCGGCTCATATCAGTTTAAAATGATATCCGATAAAATTTTGAACTTATCGTATCGTTTTAGATAAAATACCGATATCTTGACCAATATACTGATATATCGGTCGAGATTTAAACAGTGTTAGTTGTATAAATGACAAATTGCAAATAAAAAGAAGTACTTGTTCTTGCATTACAAATGTCTGTTTCTGTAAATAATAACAGTTTTAGCATGGTTAAATCCTGGACCTCTGAAAAACAAGGATTAGAGGATGAGGAATTTAATTTTGTAAAAATCAAGTTTTAAACCCCAAAATAGCATTAATTCATCCGATTCCTTGAAAAAAGAAAAAGAAATTGTTCTTCAGTCCTCATTTTACAGTAACAAAGAAGGATATGAGGTTTCACAGGCAGAGATCTTGGGCGTTCAGAAGCGATTTGATGATCCCAGCATTAAGATTTAGTTCAACACTAGAATTTAGCTCTCAAAAGTTAATAATACGGTAACCTAATGCAAAGGGGTCTCATTCAAATTCTGCTATTAGCTGATAAAACTCTATAGGTTTATAAAAAAATCAAAGCTGTACGGAAATCTTGTGCGAATCAACTTGAGATATACAAACCTGGAGCACATCTTCAGAGAGATACACTGGGAACTAAAGGTAAGGACTACATCTTTGAAGGATCTCCTAGTTAATGACCATATCCTTTAGATTTCCATATTTTGGCCCTCTATTTAAACCTCATTTTGGGAGAAGTACATCCAGTAATTTGAAGGAGGAGGAGGAGAAGAGAACAATGGCAAAGGGATCATTTGGCTTCACCCTCACCATAGCTTTGGCTGCTGTCCTGTGTTTAGCTCTGCATGCAGGTATATGGTAATCCTTGCATTAGTAATTTCATATGGTATTTTTGGGCCAGATGTATCTCTGAAATATATCAAATAACTGGTTCGATGTTTAAATGACTCACAATTGATTCTCCAACTTTTATCTCATTATTTTTCATGTTTTTCTCTGTTTTTAGTTTTATAGACAATCAATTGAGTTTACAGTTCACTGTTTTGCAGAATCTAGAGTGATTGGAGAACATAATGGAGCTGTAAGTATTTCAATCTTATATCTAGTGCCGGGTGTTTGATCACCGAACTTAGTCCTGTCTAATTCTTTGTTAAGCAGTTATTTCAAATCAATTATACAAGCAATGTCTTCTATATATACTTGTACATGCTCAAATTGCTCGAGTTAAATTCTGTGTGTATTCCCTCCATGTATTACATTGATCAATTCAAATCAGCACTTGCTAATTAATCATGATTTCTCAATTACTTGGCAAGCATGAGCTTGCATGCAATTTTGTTTCCTCACAGCGACTAGAATGGTTTCTTGCAGGAAAAGAAGAATTGGTGCGTTGCAAATCCTTTTGCACATGCCGCTGCATTTCAGGATGACATCGACATCATATGCAAGCAACTGAATTGCAGCGTTATTGAAGCAGGTGGTGACTGTTACGAGCCAAACACCTTGTATAATCATGCTTCGGTGGTTCTCAATCTCTATTACAGACAACATCAGTCTCAACGCTCTGCTTGTGACTTCCATCACAGTGGACTGATATCCGTAACCGATCCATGTAAGTTTCTCGTCCCTTTGCCTGCTCCCTTCGCTATGCATTGCATGAAACTATTATGGGTCAACACACACACATCCTCACACCATCTGAGAACTATCAATAATTGCAAGGACTATAGGTATCGTAGACTCATCAATTTTTGGCATATATATATATATACTAAGCACATTTTTACTCCAAACAAACAGCACCGCACATGCCAAAACCACAGACAACCTGGATTTATATACTAAGCACATCCTCAGTAATGTGTGAAAAATACAAATTTGTCAGTAAAATAATTTTACTATTTTATTTGTTTTTATGTAATTGCTCTATTTCTAGCCAGTCATATGTTCTACATACCTAGGACTTTCCATATATTAAGTCAGTCACATATATTTTTTTTAGTTACTTTAAACGATGTGAATCAACATAAACAGAGTCGTGGGATTGAGCTTGAGTGGGAAGGATTCGGACTCGAATCTTTCCGCATGTACCCAAGTCTATATACATATAATAAGGCAGTCAAATGTATACAAATCTAAGACTTTCCATATATCAGGTCAATCATGTTTTTATTCTGTCATCTATTAAGTCTATCATGTGTGTATATATTTAGGACTTTCTATTAAGTCATTCATGTATAGTTGTATACGTGTCTAGGGTTTCTATATACTATTAAGTCATCCGTGTGTGTGCGCGCTGAGAGTTTGCCTCATAGATTTCTAGGGGTCTCTCCCTCATAATAGCCGTCATCACAGTTTTTCCTCTCTTGATCCCATCATATTGCTGCGCACAAGCCTGCATTGGACCCTACGCGCGCCCAGTGCCGTCCTTGTCATCTCCTGATCACTTTTCCCTCCCCTGCTGCTGATCTCCATGTTTGAACTGCATCGCTGCCGTATCTCTTGACTGCACCTTTGCCTGCATGCAGCCAATTCAAATCCATAAAAGATCCAGTACTCCAGAACTCCAAATCCCCATACCCCACAGCATGTGTTTCTTGATGTTGCCTGGTCTGTGGTCTTTATTTAATGTCGCACGTACATGCAGGTGTATCTCAATCACGTGCAATTTGTGATTGGGAGTTATAATAAGACACATACACAAAAGTTTGAAAAGTCATGTTCATGGGGGCGAGGAAGAGTTTGAGTGATGAGATTTGTACTCATAGTCTTCTCTTGTTTTCCAACACTTTCTTGCACCTCAGCTTGCACTTTCTAATCCTGCTCAAGCTTGAGACTTTTGAACCACACATCATTTTCTTCTCTAAGAGAAGCAAGGTGCTCTTCATGAGAACTTGAGTCCAAATCTACACCAGCCTCGTGTTTTCGTTTGATTTTGACACCTGAAGGAACATGAATGGAGCTACCAAAATGATGTTTTTTTTTTTTTGAGAGAGAGAGAGAGAGAGAGAGAGAGAGAGAGAGAGAGAGAGAGCAGGGCTTCGTTTAAAATAAAATAATAATAAAAAAAAACCACTCAGATTTCATTAATAAAGAGGAAACACTGAACGTCTTCAAGTTGGATTGAGCGGCCATCCTTGCATTCGTCGCACTTGGGGGTCTTTCTCTTGGTTTGGAGTTGAACTATCAAGAAACATGAACAGCTTGTTCAATCCAACTCTATTTGTTTCAAGTGGTAAAAGATCAAGAGGAAGTCCTCCCAAGAACCATGAATCAAATATGGTGCGGAGCAGAAGAGTCTACCAAAGCAGAAGAAACAAGAAGGTATTCATCATTTTGATAGCTCAAATTCGAGTTCCTTTAGGTGTCTAGCCTGGGAAACAAATGGAAACAAGGAAACTGATATCGACTTTGGGATCAAGTTGTCATGAACTGCAGCATTGCTTTTTCTTGACCAGAACAAAAGGATAATAAAGTGTAAGCTGAGGCACGTGAAGTGCTCAGTCATGGGTCCTTGGAGTTCTTACTCTTGGTTTTTTCGGAACTAAAGGCAATTGGAGTCGAGCAATCAAGACAGATGAAACAAGCTATTCATTGTCTTTCTCCTAGCCTGTCTTCTTTGTAATGTTTTGCTGAACAATGAGCCGGCAATTGTTGTTGCTCTAAATTTGATTGATTACATTGGAGATTTGGTATGTCTTGACTTATTTTTCTTGCTGCGGTATACATAAAACCTAATCATTAGTTTGATGCTTGAACTTTTCTTAACCACTTTACTATTGACTCGTACTTTTGCAGCCTCCGGAAAGTGCAATTATCCTTGAAACTTCTGGAGTGAGGCGAGCTAATGAGGCTTCTTCACAATAAGCGATGTATGCTTCACGCATGTATCTTCTCATACTTTTCATCAATAAATAAATAAAATTTTGTGCCATGTGCTTGTTTTCTCCTCTTTCTGCTCTATGAGAATGTACAAATTCTCTACTTATTATCAATAAATAAGTGGCATCTCTTGCTTTTGAATCCTTTAACTCTGTTCTTTCTATATATATCACCTGTAACTGTCAGTTTTCTTCTTGTTTTCCCATGATTAGGTGCAAAACCTACATCAAAATATTGTGCTGCAAATGCGAACTAGAAAACATCGTATCACTGTCACATATATAGCTCAAAGGAGAAAAAAACAAAGCCCAAAAAATATTGCAACTAATTTGACCATTAACAGCATCCGCAACATGTTTACTGTAACCTGCAATATTACATGCAGGTTGCAGCGTGTAAACCCAGTTACATCAATACTATTTTGTTCTTACGTAGTCTTCTTCCTTCAAGTTCATCACAAGAGCCACTGGAAAATTTTCAGATAATGAAAAGTATCTGTTAGCAATCAAATTGTTATTCTTAATTAGATAGCTTTTTATCTAATTATAAGGGTTTTGCACCCACTGAATTCTGTCATTGTTGTGTACCAACTAATTTAAAGTTTAGGGGTCATATAGATTTGTCGTTTGAATTATAATATGCATGAACTATTTATTGTTGGAAGCGTAAATTGTAGAGAACCTATCAGTAAATAATCATTCCTTGAACATGCCATTGCAACAACCAACGTTAGATGCTTATCAAAATAGTTAGGTAGCATCAAGTGGAGTTTATGATTATAATTTAGATGAATGATTCTGTATTTGTTTTGTTAATATTTTTAATGGGGGCATTAACAGTTGTTGAGGCATTTCAAATTCAATAATTATAATTTCAGTTAGCATGTTCTTGTCAAGTTGAGTAGGTATGAACCATTAGGATACATGGATTAGTGTTAATTAATATACATATGGAATTGATTGTATTAGCTTAACTAGGACAAACTTCAATTTGTCACATGGATTATTAATCCACTTGTTGACAAACTTAATTTGAAGTTAGGAGAGTCATAGATTGTGGTTTGCATTATACTATGCATGAATTGTTATTTTTAGAGCAACAGGCATTGAACCTCTTAATTAATAATCAATCCTTCAACATGCTATTGCAACAACCAATGTTATAGGCTAATTAAGTTTGTTGGAATCTTACTTTAATAAGAAGTGGTGCTCATAGTTATAGGTTAGTTGTTATAATAACTAGTCCGTATGTATTTCGTTAAAGACTTTTTAATGAAACACAGGATGTGCATGCCTCCATGATTTACTCTCAAAAGGGAATATAGAATGGTTTTAGGTGTATCTAGCTTTACCTATCATCGTAAAAATATGTATTTGTGTTGTTTTTTCTGATAAGTTTTTGAGGGTGAATCATAGTAATATAATTGTCGAGACTCAAAACTTCAGCCTCTCAAGGGAAAATTGCTAGATCAACCTATCATTGTAAAAATATGGCTTTTAACCTATGTTACCTAGATACTTCTACGAAGGAAACATACCCCTACTGAATACTTATCTGATACTTGGTTGCTATTATACTTGATGGACATGCGTCAGATACTCCTTTGAGGTAACCTACAAATTTGCAACATATCCTAGTTTTGTCGAGGACAAATTGGAAACATGTTTTGAGACTAGGAAGATTAAAAAAAAAAAAAACAAAAAAAAAAAAAAACAATGAATGATGGGCTCACAGTTCTGTGTAATTTGTAAATTCATTGCATTTATATAATTTGTTCAATTTCTAGTAAGTGTATGATTGTCCATGTAACTATTGACTTGTATAACTTGAAAATATTTCATAATATCCAAGATATGTACTCTATAACCAATCTATGCTTATAAATTCACGATACATATAATGAACATTAACAAACATATAGATGTATAATTTAGTATTCCCATGTTCACAATGTACCGGTATGCTAAACTTTTAGGATTTACCGTATCATGTACCCGAACTATGATATACACATTTACTGTATCCATATCGGTTCATAGTATCTTTAATGAAAATAGCCATCATGCTAGCTAATTTGCATTTACTAGTAGATCTCAAGAATCAAGAATCTAATACAGATTGATGGTGTTAGCAAGTAAACGTGGGTCATTTAGGTCAACTTGCTTTCTGTCCCATAGCCTCCTTGGAATGCTAATCACCCCAAGTCTCTTTGGAGGGGTAATCAGCAAGTATAAATTTAACTGTATCTTTTCAGAAACCATAAGCTGATTTATACCATAGAAACTATAAATTGATTTCTGTTATATGCAACTACAAGTCCAAATGTGTCCTCTGGAATTGTAAATCTGAAATTCGTGGCCAAGTTCTTCTAGGCATCTCTGTTTGAAACAGAACAACCAGAGAATACATACCAAAGCTCTTTCATGTGATCAACTATAAATTAACATGTATCCTCAGAAACCATAAGCCAATTTATATCATAGAAACTATAAGTTGATTTCTGTCCTATGAACTACGAGCCCAAATGTGTTATCTGTAAATGTAAACCTGAAAGTTACGGTCAAGTTTCTTCTACGCATATCCCGCTGCAACAGAAGAAAAATCAGAGAATACATTCCAAAGCTATTCCATATAATCAACTATCTCATGAAGGGTAAACTGTTGCAACAACCACAATCACTGAACGAGAAATTAGTGTAGTTTTTAAATTAAAAATCCTGGAATCTTCCGAAGATACCGGCCGACACCAGAATCGGTCAAATTTTGATCAATTTAGAAAAATCTCAAAAAATGAATTTCGATAAAAAATGAATTCTAAGAAGTAACGTGAAAGCCGTTTTTGAAAATTCAACCCCGTTTGAAAACTAAAAATCTGGGAAACAGTCAACGATGCCGACCAACACCGGTTTTGGAGATTTTGCAGAAAAATTCTGAAAAATTTCAGAAAATCATGAAAAATCTAAAATATTAGAAAACAGTGTCTGAAACTGAAATCGGTCAAATCGGACTACCAGAAAGTCAAATCGGGCAGCAAGCTAGTATCGGGTTCCCGGTCCGGGTCAGGGCTGACTCTAGGGCTGAGAATCCCAATCCGATACACAATAACATAAGTAATCACAACTTGAAAACACATACAAGAAGAAAACTGAATTAATACGGTCGAAAAATTTGGGACACGTATCTGGGTACGTATCCTGGGAACGGGGTGCTACACTATGTCATAGAAAATCATTTTGGTGTTATCAAAGACAAAATGAGCAATAAAATATATGAGCTTAAGAATAATAGCTTGAAACAACCTTAGATGTTTAATACTATTGATTAAAGATGTGGCTCTTTACATATCCAAATGAAGAAAAAGGACTCGCAGCCAACAAAATTTTGCAGTAAAGGCATTTTTGGTGAAGTTAAACATTTTGCATCATTTCAAAATAAAAAGGATAAGAAGCACAAGAGAAAAAAAAATCTAGAGATGAATATTCCAAACTGATCAACTTGTATAGAAAAAGATTTTATTGTTTTGCTTTTTGACAACAGTACCACACGCATAAAGCAAAAAGGGTACTTGTAAGAATAATTAATCATAACTCAATTGTCTTGTAACAAACAAAGAAGGCCTCATACATATATAAAATCAAGTAAAAGCTTCAACAACAATGAACAAAGTACTTCAAACAACTAAAAAATTTGAGCATACAAATAAAAATACAAGTATTTAACACAATTTAAACAATAAGCAGACAACTGGAAATAATAGAATAAATAGTATCGAGATATTGATATCCATATGAATGCATACACAGATATGCATTTAGAGAGAGAGAGGGGGGGGGGAGGAAGGGAGGGAGGGGGGAGAGAGGGAGGGGGGGGAGAGAGAGGGAGAGAGAGAGAGAGAGAGAGAGAGAGAGAGAGAGAGAGAGTTTAAACTAATTAAAGATTTTGAATAACATACCTGCATCAGATTGATGTTCAAGCGGCAACTTCTGCAGCTGCACTAATAATTCAGTCTCACAATTAGCAACACCATAATTTGCAGAAGTCTGGTAAGGATTAAGAGCCATATTGGTTTTCCCATCGAACAAGGCAAATGAAGAGACTCTCTTTTTAAAAACAAAATATACGTCTCCAGCATAAATCTTCACCAGAAATGTTTTTCAAGTTTTATAGTTTAAAACTCTGAGCACTATATTCATTACTAATAAGAAAAATGTAATAATACTAACAAAGTAAAAAAAAAAAGAAAGTTTACAATGAACAGTGACATAAAATTGAACATTAGAATTATGATTCTAATTACACAATAGGGTGAAACCATATCTACATCAAAGGTATGAACATTCATATATAGGGAAAAAAATTCTTGGTGGAGCAAATGGTTCCAAACAACTCCAAACTTCAGTTCTTTAAATCGAGAAATTAAAATAATCATATACATTTATCCTTTAAGAAAACAACAACAAATATATTAATCATAACCCATAAAACAAAGAAACAAAAGTTTGATGGGTCATAAGAAGAAACAAGGAAAACAATCATGCAAAAATTAGACAATAATGGTTGATAGTTGCGGTTGTGATTCTAAGGAGAATTCCACCCGTCACCTATCTTTGTATATTGAAATTTACCAGCCAATTTTTTTACTTACAAAAATCATACCCTTAAAACTGTTAAAGTAACTTTGCAGGTAGATAACTTTCGAGAAAAAAAGAATAAGGAGACAGAAAAAAAACATTAGTTAAGCGTACATGAACCTATGTTTCTAGAAGGGGCAGCCATTACTCTTTGTTACTCTTTATTATGAGATCAAGTGCTCCACTGCCATGATTTTCATATTAAGAAAAATCGAAAGAGCCAATTGCGGTCCTCAAAGTAACCTTCCAGCGAAAACGGAAAAACAGACTCTTAAGCCATACAAGAGAAAATAGCTAACTATATCCGCTAACAAGCAAGATTGAATCACACCAAGAAAAATTTAGATAATAATGTTGGATTTAGGAACTACCTCAACCCGATGAAGAGAAATTATGTCTCCTGCTGACCTATCACATGGCAGGCTTTCCTCATTCTTAGCAAAAAAGTTTACAGCGAGACTTGGAGCTCGAGAAGAGAAGTCGATGATCCTCAATACGACAACATAATCTATGAAGAAGTATCCAATTAATTGATAGAAACGAAATCATTATGGTGAATAACTATCCACGTAAACACTGATCATACTGGAATAATGGTACTTCATGATTTAAAATGTATTGAGCTTCTCAATAACTGGTTCAGATCCAATGCATGGGTTGGTTAACTATTGCACGAAAACATAGTATGATCATCCTAAGTAATAACAGGTTCAGATCCAATGCATGGGTTGGTTGACTATTACAGGAAAACATAGTATGATCATCCTAAGTAAAAAAATAAAAATAAAAAATAAAAAAATAAAAATTTATTTAAGGAGAAAAGAGAAAGAAAAGCAAATATAATGTGGCAAACATTCAAGTGAGCTGAAATGGTTAACATGTGGAAATGTTTCTTACATTCAACCACAAAAGGAAACCTCAATTCAGTTATAAATAACTTACATTTAGACATTTATTCATAAGACAACACAAAAAGAGTAGAGACCAAAACACTCGTTTTTGCTATCACATCAAAAAGGTCAAATTTTTGTAACAACCCAAAACAGAACAAAATCTACAGACAACCTTTATGCCCTAATTCAGCTAAAGAACCAATCTTTCCCCCATCGGTATTCAAAATTCTGTTATTCTGACCAACATTCAACTCAAGAACTAGGGTTTGAGCCCTAACTCAACCATCCCATCAGAAAGATCAGAACTTTGAGTCAACCAAACCCCCAATTCTTAAATTCCCCCAAAAAATGATGGGGTTTTGAGAAAGGAGAGAACGAACCAGTTCCTTTGCTTCTTTGTGAGACTCCAACCTCTGAGATCTTGGCGAAAAGATTGACCGTCCTGTTCACCAACTTCTTTGCGTCGGCGATGGGAGTGAAGAGAGAGGAGAAGGTCGAATTTCCGGCCATTTTTTTTAGTGCGGGATGCGATCGATCGCAGAGTTTTACGCTTTGCCCTCTTGTGAGAGTTGAGAAAGACGGTGAGCGGGAAGCCCCAGATGAAAAGACTATAGATGTCCACGTGGACTTTATAGACTATAGCATTTTTACATTTTTCTTTATTTGTTTTCTTTTTTTCTTTTTCTTTTAATTCTTGCAGACCATGTCTTTTTATTTCTTTGTTTTTTTTATTATTTCGCTACAATGACGCTTCATAATTAAAAAAAAAAATTAAGCGTCATATTTGACTCGCTACAATCACATCCATGTTAGAAAATACAGATTCCGCCAAACCACCACTTGTTTATATATTTTTATTTCTTTATATATTTTTATTTCTTATTTTACCTTTCCTCATTGCACCTGATGTTACTCACCCCTCAAACCCCTAAATTTTAACCCCGACGCAGAGAAATTCGCGGGTCAACCTGCGTGACTAGGTCGTCGTAGGGGTTGAAAAGGGGTAGGAACGGAGCCCGTGAATTTTTTTTTTGAGATCGACTTTTTTGCACACTCGTTTTATTCGTGCTCGTAAAGAGTTCTACGAGAACTAACTTAGAAATACTGCGATTATGATCGCAGATCTTAAAAATAAGATATTTTTGTGAGAACTGTGTGTTGCAATATGAAGAATATAAATGTGAATCTTTGAATTGAATTATGGCGAGATCCGTTGATCGAATCAATTGGATGATGGTTGGAGTGTGTTCTCCTTCCATTGGGGATGAACGTGGTATATTCACATGTTCAATTCCGACTTCGAATGAATGAGATATTCAAGTCTAAAGATTGCCTAATTCAAAGCCAAAATGAGACTAAAGGTAGCTAAAAGCATTTAGTCCAATATTGGCCATGGGATGGAAGTTCATTGTGTTTAAATAGAGAAAATTGAGAACAAAGGGCGTGCCCTTTGGGTACTTGGAATTTTCGCGCGCGATGGGAGGGAACTATGCCCACACATGCGCGCGTCGCCGCTGGCGGCGGCGGCGGCCGGCCGGTGCCGGTGCCGGTGCCGGTGCCGGGTCCGGGTCTGGGTTCGGGTTCGGGTTCCCTACCCGGCCTGGTTCTTTTTGAATCAGGTCTCACGAGTATGGGTTGCGAGCATACCCGCTCCGCTACCCGAACCAGACCCACTCCACTATCTGGATCTGAACCGCCCCGCCAACGGACCCGCTCCGCGTAAGTTGGACAGCCAACAATTATGACTGTTGGGTGCGTCAGTTGGATAGCCAACAGTTGTAACTATTGGGTCGAAAGGTTGCAATCTTTCGTTGGGTTCGGACCCGTTGGCCCCTCCTGGAGCGCTATAAATAGCGCTCCGGATTCTCAATTGAAACACACCAAATCAGAAAAACTCTTCTCTCTCTATACGTTATGAACTGCAAAGCAAGTTACTGCGTTCTGAACTGAGAAGTGGAGTTCTGAAGCAACTTCCAGCGAGAAGTGGGAAAGTCAGTTTCCGAAGCGACTTCCAAAGAAGATTCTGCAAAATTCGTTCTGAAAGAGGGCTCAGAAAATGTAACCCCCTGATTCCGGTGTACGTATTACCGTATCGGTACGCGATACGACGTACAAAATTGATTTGACCTTTCTGGTAGTCGGATTGAACCGATTTCAGTTTCAAAAATTATTTTCTAATATTTTATATTTTTTAGGATTTTCTGGAATTTTTCTGAATTATTTTGGAAAATCTCCGTAGTCGGTGTCGACCGATGCCGATAACCAGCTTTACGATTTTTATTTCACAAACGGGGTTGGATTTTGAGAATCCGCTTTCACTGGATGTCTTAGAATCACATGAGCTACGTTTGGGTATTTTTGGGGATTTTTCTAAATTTATCGAAAATCCGGCCAAAGCAGTGTCGCCCGTATCGGCGAGACACTTCGGGATTTTTAATTTGCAAACCGGATCGAGTTTCTACAAACTATCTTCATATTACATCTCAGGATAATATTTTCTATTTTCTGTAATTTTTTGGCACCGTTCAGAGCTAGTCAATTTTGGGCCCAATTATAATATTAATTAAATATTATAAAAACATTTTTTTCTCTTTTTCTTTTTCCTTTCCCTTTCCCCTTCTCCATTTCGCTGGAGACTTCCCCCCGCCTCTCCACCGCCATCTCTCTCTCTTCCTTTTCTTTATTAACCCAATCTCTCTCTTTCTCTCTCCCTAACTCTCTCTCTCTCCTAATTCTCTCTCTCACTTTCACACTTTCTCTCTCTCTCTCTAACATATCTCCCCCTCTCTTGCTTGCTGTACAAACCAAAAAGGGGGGGGGGGGGGGGCTGACCCCTTGCCGGCAGCCAGGCCAGGCCGGGCGCCGCCGCCGGCCGCGCCCCAGCCCGGCCGGCACCACCGCCGCACCCCCTCCGGCCGCTGCCCCTTTTCTTCTTCCCCTCTTTTTCTTTTTCTTCTTCTTCTCTACTGTTAGCAACCTCTTTTCTCTCTCTCACTCCCTCCCTCTCTCTCTCTCTCACTCACTCTCTCTCCTCATCCTCCCTCGCGGCCGGAAGCGCCACCGCACCGCCGGCGGCCGGGGCCGCCGCTGGCGGGCCACCCTCGCCACCGGCCAGCCCCGCTGGCCGGTCTGTGTGCTGACTGAGCAGCAGCAATACTGCTGCTGCTATTCTTTCCTTATTGGGTTTGGGTTTACCCAAACCCAATAACTCATTTGGATTTATATGAAACCCGAAACCCATTGGGTTAAACCTGTTAACCCATTACCCGTTAACTTAAGTTAATTGGGTATGGGTTGTGATCCGGACCCGACCCATTATTAGCCAAACCCGCATCTGAAACCCAAGAAAGGTATATTTACAGAAAACCCCCTTGTCATTTCCATATTTGCATTTAATATTTTATTTACATAATTTACCCTTTTTGTTATGATTTACTATTCGGGCGATATCTGGAGCATCCGGACTCCGATTTGGACGATTCTGGATCCGTTGCGATCGTGGGATAGAGAGCTATCTTCCCATGGCTAGTTTGTGAGTGTTTTTATTTTATAAATTGTCTTTTTATTGATTGAACTTGGTTGCTTTATTTATATAAAACATGATACCGGTAAAATAAACTGTAGATAATATTAAAACACTGTAATCAACACCGTACCTAGAATATGTCTGATACCTAGTAGACGTAGAATGTGACACTGGATGCTTATTAGGTCATGTTCATGGACCACTGACACTCAGGCCACTAGTTCACCATATTATTGGACACTATTAATTCATGCAGTATATAACAGTTAGATAACTATCAATCACGAGATAGGAATGTTGGACACCGTTATTTCATGCACTGGTATCATCACTATACGGGAACTGTAGGTCAATGGACATGGTAGTATCTGAGACATTGACTATTGTGCATACATGTAGGAGTGATACACGTATATGTTACACGGAGTCTTGCTCCATATAAATAATCCACTGATACACGGATATCCCACTGCATGGCGTACTGCATTTCGCATTATTATTCTCATCGTTACATGGATGCTCGACACACATCTCAGGTTCACATATCACTGTTACACATGTATGTATGGTTTCTGTACTCTTGTCATATGGATCACCGTTCATCTTACATGTATTATTGTTCCATGTTACTGTATTTGTGTTATATGATTGATGGATCCCCGTTCATGCTACATGTATTATTGTTCCATGTTACCGTATTCATGTTATATGATTGTTTCCTGTTACTGATATGGATATTCCCGTTACTGGACATGAGAGCTGTTGATATGCGATATGTGGAATTCCACATCTACTGTTCCCGTTTCCCGTTATATGGTTCCCGTTATATTGTTCCCGATTCCCGTTATATTGTTCTACGCTATCAACAGAGCTCTGGTCCAGTTATCATGTTACCCGTATCATGTACAGTAGTTGTTCTTGTCATATTGTAGACTGGACATATCAGATAATAATGATAACTTGGGTATGGGGGAGACTTGACGGTTGATTAGATCTTATCGGGTGATGTACTGGATCCATATTGTTAGTCCCACTGCAGGGGACGGTAGTGCTACCTACCACTAGCTCCATGAGCTCCCGTTACTTGATTCGTGCTCCCCTCTTAGCGGAGGGCCCTGGTCTCAGCAGCCAGGGGTCCGTTTAAGGCCATGATCCCGGGTATGCACGGGATACACCTACCCGATAAGAACTCCTCGACCATGGGTTTCCATTAACATAATAAAACAGTATACATAATAGTGGCGTCGGGAACACTTGTTATTTGGTCACTCTCTCGTTTGGATAATGGTACCCGTAGGCCATGTCCGGATGGGTTCGACTGGAGTGCGGGCTCCAGTATGAACTGCCAGTGGTATGGGACACTGGAAGAGATTGATTAAAATACCAGGTGATACTGATTGCTACTATTGTATAAAGAACATGACTTGCCTGATACATGTCTACTACTTGTTACTGTTCATTGCCTGATACATGTTTACTATTATATAATTGTACTTGTTACTGTTCCTGATTATTTATCTGATATCATGTTACATGTATACTTGTTCCTTTACCTGGTACATGTTACATTTTCTGAGGTGGCATACTACTCATGTACATGAATACTTTGCATTGCTTATATTCTGTTTTGCATTGTCAATATGATGCCCAGGCACAACACAGTAGGGTGATTATGTTGCATACTTCATATACATGTTCATTTCCATCACGTCACCACTAACATGTTCATTTCTATCACGTCACCACTAGACAACATTATTTATTATATAAACTGGATACGACTCATGACCTGATGATAACCGGCTAGGAGTGATGGAATTAAAAGAGAACATGTTTATATATTTCTACTACTTCGTATATTCGTATTAAAGGGTATCACTATTATCACATCTTGTATTATATATTATTATCGTGCTTGTATTACTATTGTATCTATTACTGCCTCCTTCATTTTACCACTCACTAGGTCGCTTTCTGACGACCCTGGGTTTGCGTGCCCAGGTTGGAGATCTGAGTTACCGTAGTATCAGAAAGTGTCTTGGAGTCACATCAGAGATTCCTCATCAGGACCATTCATAGGTATCTTGGTGATTTATTTCTGTTATCTTATTTGTCTCTATTTTTCATATCTGTTATGATCGCTGACCTCTTTCTGCAGGTATTCTTGTACTTACTTCATGCTGGAACTCATGTATATATGGAGGTTATTTACTGTACTGAGGCTTAACGTACGCGTGAGTGTGTTTTCACCTCGCGTATGTACGTTGCCATAACGTCCCCGTACCTACGGGATTGGGGCGTTACAGAAAATTCAACAGATTCTTTTATAGAATTGTTGTCTGAATCTGGGACTTCTGAAGAAGAATATTCTTCAACCTTCCTTCGTCCTCTACAGTGGGTGCTCCTCCAAAGTAAAGGCAAATATTCATCCGAAATTTGTCTTTGTCTCGCTGCTTCAACGATCCTGTGAAGGTACTGGTTAACTACGGTTCGACCGTACGGTGATTTGGTAGTGCTATCCAAATACCGTGAAGGAGTGTTGTATCTTGGGAGACCAGCGTCCAGTAACCCGTTAGCACCAGTGCGGGGGACGTAATTGTCTTAAGGAGATTCGCTCTAAGCGTACCTCACTCCAAGTACTGTATAAGTGAATTAATTTCTTTATACAGGGGATATACTGATATTCAGTATATCGAGACTGATTTAGATTCAGTCTAGTTGGTGTTTAACCAAGGAAGAAAATTGAAAGGTGGTTCTTAAATTAAGGAACGTTCTATTGAACGGAAAACCTCCCACCTGATATTTGCCGACCTGGCCAATTAGATTGTTGATATTTCAGTGATCTTGAATAGTTGTCAGATTGATTCCTATTAAGTAGAACCAACAATCTTAAGACAATTATAATTGAAGTTTCTTACTTCTGTTCTGCTTGAACTTGCAGAAAATATCTGAGACTAATCAAGATAGCTCTAGTAAGGCACCAAACATGCAGCTATAAGCTTTGATGCCTACTCCACTTCCTAACCCGAAGCCGGAGAAGCCAGGAAAATTTGACGGCACAGAATTCAAGAGGTGGCAACAGAAGATGCTCTTCTACTTGACCACTTTTCATCGGTCAGATTCCTGCAAGAAGATCCACCAGAGCTCGCAACTGATGCATGGACTCAATGTGACTTCCTTTGCCGAAATTATATTTTAAATGGACTGGATGACTCTCTTTACAATATCTATAGTCCTATCACAACGGCAAAGAAGTTATGGGCCAGTCTTGACAAGAAGTACAAGACTGAGGATGTTGATACCAAGAAGTTCGTCGTAGGACAATTTCTGGAGTACAAATGGTGGACAGCAAGACTGTAATCAGTCACGTGCAAGAGTTCCAACTTATCTTGCACGAGATAGAAGCCGAAGGTATGATCCTACCTGAAACATTTCAGGTTGCTACTATCGTGGAGAAACTCCCAACTGCATGGAGAGATTTCAAGAACTACCTGAAGCACAAGCAAAAGGAGTTGAAGTTGGAAGATCTCATTGCAAGGCTTCGAATCGAGGAGGACAACAGAAAGTCCGAGAAAAGGAGCAGTAAGAACTCCTACGAAGCAAAAGCCAATGTGATCGAAGACTCAAAAGGGAAAGCGTCTACTTCCAAAGGCTTAAAGCGGAAGAAGACTTCCCAGGGGTACAAAGGCAAGGTCCAAGAAGACAAGAACATGCGCTTCAAGGGAACCTGCTACATCTGCAACAAAGAAGGGCATAAGGCGAATGAATGCCGCAGCCGTCTTAAAAAGAACAAGAAGAGCCATCCACAAGCAAACTTGACCGACCATGAGTCGCCAAGCCTTTCAGCTGTGGTGTCAGAAGTAAATCTGACAACCAACAATAAGGATTGGTGGGTAGACACTGGGGCTACTCGGCACATCTGCTCTGAGAAATTATTATTCTCAGAATATCAAATACTAGAGCAAGATGAGCAACTATTCTTGGGAAATTCAGCCATCTCAAAGGTTGAAGGAAAAGGCAAGGTCATCCTGAAGTGGACATCGGGGAAAGAGCTTACTCTGAACGATGTGCTACATGTTCCAGATATTCGCAAGAATCTGATATCTGGATCAATACTTAGTAAGAAAGGATTTAGAATGGTTTTTGAATCAGATAAATTTGTACTTACTAAGGGAGGGATGTATGTGGGAAATGTTATCTTGTTGATGGACTTTTTAAAGCCAATGTTGCAGTGGTAGATAAAAAGTCTGTGTATTTGTACCCAAAGCTTATAAATAAAGGAAAATCTTCTGTTTATTTGCTTGAGTCTCCTATTTTGTGGCATGCTAGATTAGGGCATGTAAATTACAAGTCATTAAAGAACTTGTCTAATCTGGGATATATTCCTAAACTCAACTTGGAAGAAATTTGCAAGTGTGAGATTTGTGTTAAGGCCAAGTTGGCGAAAAATTCATTTCACTCAATAGATCGAAATACAGAACCTTTAGGGTTAATTCATAGCGATCTGTGTGACTTGAAGTTTATGCCAACTAGAGGCGGTAAAAATATTTTATTACTTTTATTGATGACTGTATAAGATACTGTTATGTGTATCTTTGAAACAGTAAGGATGAGGCAATAAATATGTTTATAACATATAAAGCCGAAGTTGAGAATCAACTCAATAAGAAAATCAAGATTCTAAAATCCGATAGAGGCGGAGAATATGAATCAAATGATTTTAGTGAGTTATGTGCTAATTTTGGTATAATCCATCAAATAACAGCACCATATACTCCTCAGAAAATGGAATTGCTGAACGGAAGAACAGAACTTTAAAGGAGATGGTAAATTCCATGCTCGTAAGTTCTGGAGCTCCGCAGAACTTGTGGGGGGAAGCTCTATTAACTGCAAATTATATTCTAAATATAGTACCCCACAAGAAACTTGATCTTATACCATTTGAGTTATGGCATGGAAGGACACCTTCCTACCATTACCTCAAAATGTGGGGGTGCCTTTGATAGGTAGTGAAAAATGCATAATTGTCATCATATATACCATCACATTTGCACATTTATTCATATTATAATGCACATTTATTAATATTTTGTTATTTAATGTGTGCAGGCCTCGAATTATTATTTTAATAAGAAATAAAGCTTAAAGAGCCCAAAAGCCCAGATCCAAGCCCATGTTTGAAGCCCAGGTGAAAAAGCGCAATTACAAGAAGTCAAAATGCAAATACAAGGGCTAAAAGTTACAAATATCAGAGATAAGGGAAGGATAGACTTCTATCCAACCCTAAACACTTGCAGGATGAGGATAAAAGCCCAAGATAAGAAGGAAATTCGTGGATAGAAGATTTGGGATATTTGAGATCAAGGTAACTTGATTTCTAAGTTATCTCGAAATCCAATATGAAGAGCCAGGATCAAACTTCCAGAAGCAGACGACCATATGGACGGACCAGGAGAAGCCACGCGCCAAAGCGCGTGGCCTGAATCCACTAACCTGCCGCAGATTTGCGACAAATGCCGCAATTCTGCGGCATAGTGGATGAATTTGGATACCAGATTTCGTCTGCGATCTTATCCAGGACTCTATCACCTTCTGCACTATAAATATCCCTGCAGGCGCAACGTACAGGGCATCCAGAGACGTATTAGGGTTTCTTTAGCCATTTTTCTTTAAATTTCAGCAAGTTGTAATCTTTGTTTCAAGCACGGTGTGGAGAAGAAGGAGCTTTGTAATTGGAGTTTACTCTCGAATAAAGGTTACCTTTTTGCCACTTAATTTCTGTCATTTAATTTTGTATTTACTTTGTGATTTCTTGAGTTTGGTTTGATCTGTGATCTCTCGATTCTCTTTATTTTCTCTCTTTCTTTATTCCTCTCATATAAAAAAAAAGAAAAGAAAAATAATAAAAAGATGATGAACTAATCTTCCTTTGTGGTTTGCTGAATTCTTAAGCAACCCTAAGCATGTTTGGAGTTGAACAGATTAATAATACTTTTTAGAAACCCTAGGTTTAAAGTAGATTGCTTGAGGACTAAATGGATAATTAGCTTTCTAATCTAGGTTACACTTTTACATAATTCCTCACCCTTCATATTTAAGAACTTTGACAGCGTAACTTCAAGGTAATGCTTTTCTTCCGCTGTACTTAGATGTTATGATGAAATCGTGTTGAATGTTCAAAGGTGCGAACTAGTAAGATTCTAAACTCTTTTATTCTTGCTTGTATCTTCGCTAATAAACCTAGGATTAATTTCACATATATTAAGATGATGTTCAATCTCCTTAACTTGCAATAGGGTTGTGGTAGAAGATCAGTAAAAACCACATTTTTTATATCATATATATCTCTCAAATCTAATCTCTCTTTTCTTACTTAAAGCATACAGGGGAATCGGCCGAAAAGCTTGCATCGCATCCTTCCCTGAGGATCACGACCCGCTTGAGCCCTTGCTACAGCGGATTCGCATTGAGACTAAGAAATCTGAACTCTATTTCTATTCTTAAAAAATTCTCAATCAAACTTTTGGCGCCGTTGCCGGGGAAGGAACGGCACGATTTCCTCCATCTAATCAATTTTATTTTTTTTGTTTGCAGATACAGAAAACAGGAAAAAAAAGCAGCAGCAAGGACACATAGCTACCCAGTGCCTCTGCCCTCGAAGGCAGAGTACCAGGGCCTACCAATTTGCCGCAAATTGCGGCAAAAGCCGCAAAATTGCGGCAATTGTAGTGAACTACTAACCTGCTTTTCTGCAGGTTGCTCTGCATTGCAAAATTTGCTTACTGCTGTGATTAAATTTCTCTGTTATCACTCTGCAACTGCTAATTAATAACATTAACCCATTTGTTGAAAATAAAAAAAAAATTAGACTCTTGCATTTAGGGCACGTGTCTATTTTAATTCTTTTTATTCTGTTGAAGAGTGCTGGCGACAAGGTACGTTTGCATAGCATATAGATTAGGAAACACTCTTGGTTGTTTACTGCTTTCTTGAGTGATTACTTTTCTACAGCTTTACACGTACACTAATTCATCTTAAGGGCATAACCCATAAGCAAGATAAGGTGGGGATTTCATCACCCTTCCTTAGCCCACAAATCATATCCGTCACACTCACAACCCTAACCTTAAGTAAAATTTGACTAGACGTTGGCCCTAGGTTAACTCGGACTAATAGGAGATTGACCGAAGGAGGAAAATTGTTCGAAATTAACTCTTGTCAAATCGGTGTCTAGGCAGGGGATTGAGGGCCGAAAGCCCGAAGAACGGTGGTTATTTAATTAAGGAACGTCTCTGACGGAAAACCTCCCACCGGTCTTGCCACCTACCTGGCCGATTAGCTTGTGGTTAACGTCGATAGTAGACCTCCTAAGGACAGTCTAAAGTTAGGAGTCGTCTAGGTCAAGGCTTACCCTAGATTAGAATTTTTGATTGTTTTTCTTTTTTATTGATTGATTGGGTGAACTTGTTTGCTGATTGTGCATGCCCGCTTGGTCGAGAGACCCACTTACATCCAGGCTAACTAGAACTAGTTCACCACCCGAGCTCAAGCCCGACTCACACATGGCACAACCACAGTGACTCCAAGATAGGTTCTATCCTATTAGAACCTCTCTTCCTTCTTGCATCAAGCTTACTATTGAAAGTGTTGACCCATTTGAACTCAAGCCACAATACATCAACACCCTTCCCAAATTTCATGGGCTTGAATCCGAGGATGCATACTTCTTCATAAGGGAATTTGAAGAAGTATGTCTCATGATGAATATACCTAAGTTAGGAAAAGATGCTATCAAACTTAGGTTTATCCCCTTTGCTTTGAAGGATTTAGTAAAGAAATGGCTCTACAGTCTAGAGGCCGGTTCAATAACTTCTTTGGATAATTTCATTAAGGCCTTTTTAAAGAAATTTTATCCCGTTCACAAGACTGCACTGATTAGGAAGAACATCCTACAGTTTAAGCAAACAGCCAATGAACCTTTTTGGAAATACTTCAAACGTTTTAAGGACCTCCTTGCCCAATGCCCTCACCATGGGATAGAGAAATGGCGACTTTGCCAAGTTCTATATGATGGATTAGATTATCCTACTAAAACGCTGTTAGAATCCATGTGCCAAGGAGGATTTTTGCAAAAGAACGAAGATGAAGGATGGTTATTATATGAAGAATTAGCTGATAATACCATCCAATGGGAACCTACTCCGGAAAAATTTAGGACTAATGACCCTACTTCTTCTAAAGGAGGTATCCATTCCATTGAGGCCAACGTAGCAACCGATGCTAAGTTAGCTGCTGTTATGCGAAGACTAGAGGCTCTTGAAACTAAAGAGCCAGTCTCTGTGAATCAAGTCAGCCCAACATCTTCGGCGGGCTGTACTTACTGTCAAGATATGAACCATGTGTTCGAGGAATGTCCTGTCTTCATCGCGCATCAAAGCTTGCCCGAACATATGAGTGCGGCCTTCACAAGGCCCGCCAACAATCCTTATTCACCCACCTACAATCCCGGTTGGAGAAACCATCCCAATTTTTCATGGGGCCCAAGCAACAATGATCAAATGAGGCCCAAATTCTCCAACAACTTCCAAAATCCACCCTATCAACAAATTTCCCTAGTCAAAATCCTCCACCGTCTATCCAAAATTCACAAATGGAGACAAGACTTTCAAATTTGGAAAGAAAGATGGACACTATAGTTAAAAGCCACGACACGCTGGCTCAAGTCTTAACTAGGATAGAGATCCAGTTAAACCAGCAAGAGAGACAGAGGGGGACCCTACCGAGTCAACCATTGCCAAATCCTAGGAATCCTAGGCCAGCCAATGAGGCTCAAGACCCAAATCAGTGTCACATGGTTCATACACTCAGATCAGAGAAACAAGTTGATAATCAAGTATCCATGCCATCGGATCCATCTCAGCCATCCATTCCATCTAGCTCCACTCCTGCTCCATCCAGCCCCAATGAAACTGAAGCTGAAAAGTCAGCAGGTCAGATGCACCAGCCTATAGCTCCATTTCCAAATAGGCTTAAAAGCAACAACAATGCACATATGGAGAAATTATTAGAGGTGTTCAATCAAGTTAGGCTCAACATTCCACTTCTTGATGCAATCCAACAGGTCCCTAGTTATGCCAAATTCATTAAGGACATGTGCACCAAGAAAAGAAAGACTAATGTGCCTAAGAAGGTTTTTCTAGCCACTAACATTAGTGAGCTACTGTCCAACCAGATCCCTATCAAGTATAAGGACCAAGGTTGTCCCACCATTTCTTGCACCATAGGTCGAGCCGAAATCAATCGAGCACTCCTCGATTTAGGAGCCAGCATCAATTTGCTCCATTTCTCCGTGTATCAACAACTTGGATTAGGTGAACTCAACCCGACCCAAGTTACTATTCAGTTGGCTGACCGCTCTATCAAAGTTCCTAAGGGAGAAATCAATGACGTTCTCATACGGGTAGGAGAATTCATTTACCCAGTAGATTTCATTGTCTTAGAGACACAACCTGTGTCTAATCCTAGGTCCCAAACTCCTGTCATCTTAGGAAGACCGTTCCTAGCAACTGCAAATGCAATAATCAATTGTAGAAACGGATCCATGAGATTAACTTTTGGGGATATGACCAAGGAAGTCAATGTTTTCAACCTAGGTAAGCATCCCTACGATGTGACCGACCAACCCTTTGAGGTTAACTTCATTGAAAATATGACGAGTGAGCATAATGATGAGATCATACTTGAGTCAGAGGAAGAGGAAGATTTAGAAACAAGTGATATCAGCCTTGATGAGATCGAATGGGAATCAAATCTGAGTTCTATAGAGATGGGAGACTCTAGCTTAACACCTCCACCCATTGAGCCACCTCCTTCTTTGGAGTTAAAAGCCTTGCCCAAACATCTTAAGTACGCCTACCTAGGTGAACAAGAGACATTACCGGTCATAGTTGCATCTAATTTGACCAATAGGCAAGAGGAGGACCTGCTGGCAACCCTTAGGAGACACAGGGAAGCCATTAGTTGGACTATGGCAGATATCAAGGGACTGAGCCCTACGATAGTCCAGCATCGTATCCATCTAGAGGAAGGGGTTAGACCGAAGAGGGATCCACAGCGTAGGCTAAACCCACTCATGCAGGAGGCTGTACACGCCGAAATAGTGAAACTGTTAGATAATGGGATCATTTATCCCATTTCCGATAGGAATGGGTTAGCCCAATGCATGTGGTCCCTAAGAAATCTAGCTTTACTGTGGTAGAAAATGACAAACATGAGTTAGTGCAAACACGATTGCCTACCAAGGTTAGAGTATGCATAGACTACCGCAAGTTGAACGCAGCCACTAGGAAAGATCATTTTCCCCTCCCATTTATTGACCAAATGCTGGAAAGATTAGCCGGTCATGAGTACTACTGCTTCTTGGACGGTTATTCTGGGTATAACCAAATCCATATAGCCCCGGAGGACCAAGAAAAGACAACGTTCACGTGCCCATTTGGGACATTTGCCTACCGTCGAATGCCTTTCGGCTTGTGCAATGCCCCCGCCACATTCCAACGTTGTATGTTAAGCCTGTTTTCTGATATGGTTGAGCGTTTCTTAGAGATTTTCATGGACGACTTCTCCGTCTATGGGAATTCATTTGACCAGTGTCTCCATCACTTGGAGCTAGTACTGAGTAGGTGCACCGAAAAGAACTTGACCCTCAATTGGGAAAAGTGTCACTTCATGGTGCAACATGGGATTGTCCTAGGTCATGAGATATCTAGGGAAGGGATTAAGGTAGACAAGGCCAAGGTGGAGATCATAGCGAAACTTCCACTTCCTGATGCGTGAAGGACATTCGGTCTTTCTTAGGACACGCTGGATTTATCGTAGGTTCATTAAGGACTTTAGCAAAATTGCTAGACCCCTTACAAACCTTCTAGCTAAAGACGTGTCCTTCATCTTTGATGATAGGTGCCATAGTGCATGGGAGAAATTGAAAGTGGAACTTATCTCTGCTCCTATCATCTCACCTCCGGACTGGTCCAAGCCTTTTGAAATCATGTGCGATGCCTTAGATTTTGCGATAGGTGCTGTCTTAGGACAGCAAGCAGCACGTAATCTATTATTCGAGTAGGACGCTCAATGACGCCCAAATGAACTATACTACAACCGAGAAGGAATTCTTGGCAGTAGTGTTCGCTTTGGAGAAATTCCGCCCATACCTACTTGGGACCAAGACCACGATTTTCACTGACCATTCTGCTCTTCGATACCTTATGCTTAAAAAAGATGCGAAGGCCCGACTCATTCGTTGGATCCTTCTCCTTCAAGAATTCGATCTCGAAATTTGAGATAAAAAAGGTGTCGAAAATGTCGTAGCTGACCATCTCTCTCGTGTGCCAAACGCACCTTCTAACGAGCTGCCCATCAATGACAATTTCCCAATGAGCAACTTCTAGCCATCTCTAAGGAACCATGGTTTGCTGACATAGTAAATTACTTAGTCACAAACCAAACACCACCTAATTGGTCTAAACAGGATAGATACCGATTCTTGTCTCAAGTCCGGTATTATATGTGGGAAGATCCTTATCTTTTCAAATATTGTAGCGACCAAATCATTAGGAGATGTGTCCCCGACGAGGAAACTAGAAGTGTTCTAGCTTTCTGTCATGAGTTCGCTTGCGGTGGACATTTTGGTCCCCGCAAAACTGCCGAGAAAATTCTGCAAAGTGGCTTTTATTGGCCAACTGTGTTTAGAGATGCATTTGAGTATTGCAAAACTTGCACAAGATGTCAAATGATAGGAAGAATTTCCAAACGAAATATGATGCCCCTAAATCCTATTCTAGAAGTAGAACTTTTCGATGTTTGGGGCATCGATTTTATGGGACCCTTCCCTAATTCGTTTGGGCACCAATACATCTTGTTGGTCGTAGACTACGTGTCAAATGGGTAGAAGCTGTCCCTTGCAAGACAAATGACAACAAAGTTGTTGTCAAATTCTTGAAAGATAATATCATCTCACGCTTTGGAATCCCTCGAGCCATCATTAGTGACAATGGCACACATTTTTGCAATAGAACTTTTGAAACTCTTATGCGAAAATATGTCATTACTCACAAGTTGTCTACGCCCTACCATCCTCAAACTAGCGGACAGGTAGAAGTTTCTAATAGGCAAGTCAAGCTCATTTTGGAGAAGACTGTGAATCAGAATAGGAAGGACTGGTCCACCAAACTGGTGGATGCCCTATGGGCATATAGGACTGCCTTTAAGACGATTCTAGGAATGTCTCCCTACAGACTGGTCTTTGGAAAGGCTTGCCACCTTCCTGTCGAGCTAGAGCACCGGGCCCTTTGGGCAATTAAGCAGCTAAATTTCGATTTAGATAAGGCCGGTGAGTTTCGGAAATTACAAATTTCTGAACTAGAGGAGTTGAGGAATGATGCATACGAGAATGCAAAGATTGCGAAGGATAGAGTTAAGGTTTTTCACGATAAATTCATCACGAGAAAAACTTTTGTCCAAGGACAAAAAGTTTTACTCTACAACTCTAGACTTCATCTCTTTCCCGGCAAGTTGAAGTCAAGAAGGACAGGACCATTCATTGTTAAGACGGTGTTTCCACACAGAGCCATAGAGATCTACGATCCCAAAAATGGCAATGCATTCAAGGTAAATGGTCAACGTCTTAAAATCTTTTTGGAGTCTGTGCCGGAAGCTAATGCGGCGATGGGTCTTTTGACCCACTGTATCGGTGATTATATCTTTCTGCCAGTTCATGCATCCATACATTTCATTCATACATTAGGGACAATGCATGAAACAAGTGTGGGGGAAGGGTATGTAATATAAAAAAATAATAATAAAAAAAATAAAAAAAATAAAAAAAATTAAAAATATATTAAAAAAAAATTATACAATATATAAAAAAAATGTTATAAAAAGGAAATATTTTGACTTATTTTTTGAAAGAAATCTAAGTTAGTTTTAAGGATTAGGAAAATCATGATTAGGATTTCTAAAAACTTGGTTAAAATAAATAAATTGTTTAAATTTTAGGTATAGGAAGAGAAATTGAATAATTAGTTAGTCTTAATTTTTACCTTAAAGAACAAGAAGAGCCATCCACAGACAAACTTGACCGACCATGAGTCGCCAAGCCTTTCAGCTGTGGTGTCAGAAGTAAATCTGACAACCAACAATAAGGATTGGTGGGTAGACACTGGGGCTACTCGACACATCTGCTCTGAGAAATTATTATTCTCAGAATATCAAATACTAGAGCAAGATGAGCAACTATTCATGGAAAATTCAGCCATCTCAAAGGTTGAAGGAAAAGGCAAGGTCATCCTGAAGTGGACATCGGGGAAAGAGCTTACTCTGAACGATGTGCTACATGTCCCAGATATTCGCAAGAATCTGATATCTGGATCAATATTTAGTAAGAAAGGATTTAGAATGGTTTTTGAATCAGATAAATTTGTACTTACTAAGGGAGGGATGTATGTGGGAAAATGTTATCTTGTTGATGGACTTTTTAAAGCCAATGTTGCAGTGGTAGATAAAAAGTCTGTGTATTTGTACCCAAAGCTTATAAATAAAGGAAAATCTTCTATTTATTTGCTTGAGTCTCCTATTTTGTGGCATGCTAGATTAGGGCATGTAAATTACAAGTCATTAAAGAACTTGTCTAATCTGGGATATATTCCTAAACTCAACTTGGAAGAAATTCGCAAGTGTGAGATTTGTGTTAAGGCCAAGTTGGCAAAAAATTCATTTCACTCAATAGATCGAAATACAGAACCTTTAGGGTTAATTCATAGCGATCTGTGTGACTTGAAGTTTATGCCAACTAGAGGCGGTAAAAAGTATTTTATTACTTTTATTGATGACTGTATAAGATACTGTTATGTGTATCTTTTAAACAGTAAGGATGAGGCAATAAATATGTTTATAACATATAAAGCCGAAGTTGAGAATCAACTCAATAAGAAAATCAAGATTCTAAAATCCGATAGAGGCGGAGAATATGAATCAAATGATTTTAGTGAGTTATGTGCTAATTTTGGTATAATCCATCAAATAACAGCACCATATACTCCTCAGTAAAATGGAATTGCTGAACGGAAGAACAGAACTTTGAAGGAGATGGTAAATTCCATGCTCGTAAGTTCTGGAGCTCCGCAGAACTTGTGGGGGGAAGCTCTATTAACTGCAAATTATATTCTAAATAGAGTACCCCACAAGAAACTTGATCTTATACCATTTGAGTTATGGCATGGAAGGACACCTTCCTACCATTACCTCAAAATGTGGGGTTGCCTTTGATAGGTAGTGAAAAATGCATAATTGTCATCATATATACCATCACATTTGCACATTTATTCATATTATAATGCACATTTATTAATATTTTGTTATTTAATGTGTGCAGGCCTCGAATTATTATTTTAATAAGAAATAAAGCTTAAAGAGCCCAAAAGCCCAGATCCAAGCCATGTTTGAAGCCCAGGTGAAAAAGCGCAATTACAAGAAGTCAAAATGCAAATACAAGGGCTAAAAGTTGCAAATATCAGAGATAAGGAGAAGGATAGACTTCTATCCAACCCTAAACACTTGCAGGATGAGGATAAAAGCCCAAGATAAGAAGAAAATTCGTGGATAGAAGATTTGGGATATTTGAGATCAAGGTAACTTGATTTCTAAGTTATCTCAAAATCCCAATATGAAGAGCCAGGATCAAACTTCCAGAAGCAGACGACCATATGGACGGACCACGAGAAGCCACGCGCCAAAGCGCGTGGCCTGAATCCACTAAACTGCCGCAGATTTGCGGCAAAAGCCGCAATTCTGCGGCATAGTGGATGAATTTGGATACCAGATTTCGTCTGCGATCTTATCCAGGACTCTATCACCTTCTGCACTATAAATATCCCTGCAGGCGCAACGTACAGGGCATCCAGAGACGTATTAGGGTTTCTTTAGCCATTTTTCTTTAAATTTCAGCAAGTTGTAATCTTTGTTTCAAGCACGGTGTGGAGAAGAAGGAGCTTTGTAATTGGAGTTTACTCTCGAATAAAGGTTACCTTTTTGCCACTTAATTTCTGTCATTTAATTTTGCATTTACTTTGTGATTTCTTGAGTTTGGTTTGATCTGTGATCTCTCGATTCTCTTTATTTTCTCTCTTTCTTTATTCCTCTCATATAAAAAAAAAAGAAAAGAAAAATAATAAAAAGATGATGAACTAATCTTCCTTTGTGGTTTGCTGAATTCTTAAGCAACCCTAAGCATGTTTGGAGTTGAACAGATTAATAATACTTTTTAGAAGCCCTAGGTTTAAAGTAGATTACTTGAGGACTAAATGGATAATCAGCTTTCTAATCTAGGTTACACTTTTACATAATTCCTCACCCTTCATATTTAAGAACTTTGACAGCGTAACTTCAAGGTAATGCTTTTCTTCCGCTGTACTTAGATGTTAAGATGAAATCGTGTTGAATGTTTAAAGGTACGAACTAGTAAGATTCTAAACTCTTTTATTCTTGCTTGCATCTTCGCTAATAACCTAGGATTAATTTCACATATATTAAGATGATGTTCAATCTCCTTAACTTGCAATAGGGTTGTGGTAGAAGATCAGTAAAAGCCACATTTTTTATATCATATATATCTCTCAAATCTAATCTCTCTTTTCTTACTTAAAGCATACAGGGGAATCGGCCGAAAAGCTTGCATCGCATCCTTCCCTGAGGATCACGACCCGCTTGAGCCCTTGCTACAGCGGATTCGCATTGAGACTAAGAAATCTGAACTCTATTTCTATTCTTAAAAAATTCTCAATCAGCCTTGCAAAGGTGCTGGCACCATTACCTAAAAAGACTAAGTTGGGAGCAAAAACTATGGACTGCATATTCATAGGCTATTCCTTGAATAGTAGTGCCTATAGATTTCTGGTTCATAAATCAGAAATACCAGATATTCATGTAAACATGATTATCGAATCTAGAGATGCTGTGTTCTTTGAAGATATTTTTTCATATAAACGGAAAATAGATAAGACTTCTGGGAAAAGAATACATGAGATGGCATTCAGGGACGAAAGCCCCGAGGAATCAACTGTTAATGCGGAAATTGAACCAAGAAGAAGTCAGAGATCTAGAATCTCAAAATCTTTTGGTCCAGATTTCATAGCATACGCTATTGAAAGCGAGCCTCAAACATTTAAAGAGGCTATGTCAACCCCAGAAGCACAAATGTGAAAAGAAGCTATAAATAGCGAATTAGAATCCATACTAAGTAATCATACTTGGGAATTGGTAAAATTGCCTCCTGGCAATAAACCAATTGGGTGTAAGTAGATTTTCAAAAGAAAATTAAAACCTGATGGATCTATCGATAAGTACAAGGCTAGATTAGTAGCCAAGGGTTATCGACAAAAGGAAGGACTTGACTACTTCGATACTTATTCACCAGTAACAAGAATAACGTCCATTCGGATGTTGATTGCAATTGCAGTATTGCATAACTTAGATATCCATCAAATGGATGTCAAGACTGCATTCTTAAATGGTGAATTAAGTGAAGAGATATATATGGAGCAACCTGAAGGATTTATAGTCAAGGGCCAAGAACACAAGGTGTGTAAATTGGTAAAATCCTTATACGGTCTAAAGCAAGCTCCAAAAAATGGCATGATAAATTTGATAGTGTCATGATCAAAGATGGATTCACTATCAATGAATGCGATAAGTGTGTTTACACGAAAACAGTTGGAAATGCATGTATCATTGTTTGTCTTTATGTAGACGACATGTTGATACTTGGGACTGATATTGAAATTATTAAGTCCACTAAAAGAATGTTATCCAACAGTTTTGACATGAAGGATTTGGGGGTTGCTGATGTAATTTTAGGAATTAAAATCACTAGAACACCAGATGGAATCAGTCTATCTCAATCTCACTACGTGGATAAGATGATAGAAAGATTCAAGGATCATAGGATAAAGGAGAATACAAATCCTTTTCTCCCACACGTCCACCTTCATAAGAATACAGGAACTGGAATACGCCAGTTGGAGTATTCTCAGATTATCGGAAGTCTAATGTATTTGATGAATTGCACTAGACCCTATATTGCTTACGCTGTAAGCAAGTTAAGCAGATACACTAGCAATCCTAGTGATCAACATTACACCGTTTAACTACGAGTGTTAGATTACGTATCACATACTAAGGAATATGCCTTGAGATATGGACAGTATCCACCTGTACTTGAAGGATACAGTGATGCTAATTGGATTGCAGATTCTGAGGAATCAAAATCAACTAGCGGATACGTATTTGCTCTAGGAGGAGCAGCGGTATCTTGGAAATCTTCTAAGCAAACATGTATTGCCCGTTCCACTATGGAATCGGAATTCATAGCCTTAAATAAGGCCGGAGAAGAAGCAGAATGGCTTCGACAATTCTTGGAAGATATACCATTATGACAAAAGCCAGTGCCCGCTATATGTATACACTGCGATAATCAAGCAGCTATATCTAGAGCACAAATGTTATATACAACGGTAAGTCTAGACATATTCGTCGTAGACATAATACCGTGAAGCAGTTGCTCTCAAATGAAATTATCTCTATTGATTTTGTATCGTCAAAGGATAATTTAGCGGATCCGCTTACTAAAGGTTTAAGTGGAGAGCGTATAAACTGCGCATCGAGGGGAATGGGTCTAAAAGCCTAACCATACCGAGTCAGCTAATGGAAACCTCACTTAGCGATTGGAGATCCCACGGACTAAGTTAAAGAGGAAAACTAGTTATGATTGACTCAGCAAGTAAGCACTTGGGAGCTTGACTCCAATCCATTCCTAAGGTGCAAATAAGTGCTTTTCTACAAGTGGATTAAGGATAAGCTTAACGCTTTTAATGATGCCTATATCTTATTACTAAACAAGTGGAGTAGAGTAGACTACTCTTAATAGGACGATCACCTATGTGAGTATAGAGTTGGGTCGGCTCTTTGGGAATTTCTATGGAGGCTGTTATTCCCTAAAGATACTCTCTGAAGCCAAGAATGTCCAGGGCCAAAACGGACACAACCGAGAACCAAAGTTGATTTGGAAAGTCACCGTGTGAAGCTTGTTGACTTGGCTTACACTAACGGCTAACAATTCAAGACCTAGTTCACTGATTAGCCAGTAAGTCCGATAAAGCTTTCGCTATGGAAGGTTCAAGACCTAGTTCACCTATCCTGATGCAGTTTCTTTTCTAAAGTACCTTTCACAATAGAGTCAGTCTCTTTGTGTGTCATTTCCTTGAATCTCCACTCATTGTGGGGGATTGTTGGAATATGAAGAATATAAATGTGAATCTTTGAATTGAATTATGGCGAGATCCGTTGATCGAATCAATTGGATGATGGTTGGAGTGTGTTCTCCTTCCATTGGGGATGAACGTGGTATATTCACATGTTCAATTCTGACTTCGAATGAATGAGATATTCAAGTCTAAAGATTGCCTAATTCAAAGCCAAAATGAGACTAAAGATAGCTAAAAGCATTTAGTCCTACATTGGTCATGGGATGGAAGTTCATTGTGTTTAAATAGAGAAAATTGAGAACAAAGGGCATGCCCTTTGGGTACTTGGAGTTTTCGCGCGCGATTGGGAGAGAACTATGCCCACACATACGCGCGCAGCCGCTGGCGGCGGCGGCAGCGTCAGTTGGATAGCCAACAGTTGTGACTATTTGGTCAAAGGTTGCAACCTTTCGTTGGGTTCGGACTCGTTGGCCCCTCCTGGAGCGCTATAAATAGCGCTCCGGATTCTCAATTGAAACACACCAAATCAGAAAAACTCCTCTCTATACGTTATGAACTGCAAAGCAAGTTACTGCGTTCTGAACTGGGAAGTGGAGTTCTGAAGCAACTTCCAGCGAGAAGTGGGAAAGTCAGTTCCGAAGCGACTTCCAAAGAAGATTCTGTAAAATTCGTTCTGAAAGAGGGCTCAGAAAATTCAACAGATTCATTTATAGAATTGTTGTCTGAATCTGGGACTTCTGAAGAAGAATATTCTTCAACCTTCCTTCGTCCTATACAGTGGGTGCTTCTCCAAAGTAAAGGCAAATATTCATCCGAAATTTATCTTTGTCCCGTTGCTTCAACGATCCTGTGAAGGTACTGGTTAACTACGGTTCGACCGTACGGTGATTTGGTAGTGCTATCCAAATACCGTGAAGGAGTGTTGTATCTTGAGAGACCAGCGTCCAGTAACCCGTTAGCACCAGTGCGGGGGACGTAATTGTCTTAAGGAGATTCGCTCTAAGCATACCTCATTCCAAGTACTGTATAAGTGAATTAATTTCTTTATACAGGGGATATACTGATATTCAGTATATCGAGACTGATTTAGATTCAGTCTAGTTGGTGTTTAACCAAGGAAGGAAATTGAAAGGTGGTTCTTAATTTAAGGAACGTTCTATTGAACGGAAAACCTCCCACCTGATATTTGCCGACCTGGCCAATTAGATTGTTGATATTTCAGTGATCTTGAATAGTGTCAGATTGATTCCTGTTAAGCAGAACCAACACTGTGATCATACTTGCAGAGTTCTCTATACTGTGATCTTTTTATGTGAGGACTGCGATCATAGGTATTTCTGAAGCGGTCTACTTTTTTTGAAGTGATTACTTAAGAGTATTTTCGTCTTTCATCGTTGATGAGCGTTTCAGCGTTTATACGTGGGCGCACATCCTTACTTTAAATAAAGAGGTAACTGAAACGAACAAAATTATGAAGTTGAGTTTTTTTTCCTAATTACGATTCGATTTAGGAAGGTGCAGTAAAATGCCGCTTTTATAATTCCGCAGTCCAATTTATTAATTGGTATCAAAAAGAAATGTGACATATAATATTTTTTTGGCTTTTATTTTATACCAATAAAGGATTAAAAAAATTTTAAAATGCGCATACAGGGAATCAAACCCTGGTCAGTGCCGTGGGAGGGTACTATGATACCACTACACCAGATGCGCTCTTGAGAAGTAGGAAATCACTATTTTTTTTATATGAAAGTGTTTAAATCCATACCTTAACGCTTAACGTTGTTGCTAAAAAACGTGGTTATTTGAGCACACGAGAGGATGCTAAAGTGCATCAAGTGACTAATTACTTAGAAAAATAGATTAAATGGTACATAAGAAATCGAACGGTTAACATTTGAGGTTTTACAGTATACAACTCAATAAACGTGATGGACGAGAGAAAAATGGAAAGATTTGAGAACAATGTTACAGGACACCCATCACAATTTCATCTATTATCACTCTATCTACAGAGATATAAGAGTTCTACTGATCAAACAACGGATGATAACCATCATATCATATATCTACAAAGAGAAAGCGAATTGATCAGTGAAGCAAGAATGATTAATAGCGTCAAATAAGGAATTTAACTTTCCTTCTAAACTTTAGCCTTAAGTAGAACTTACCATTGCATTTGAAAGTGTTACAATAATTAAGAAAGGAAAAAATTGAAATTCTTGTTACTGATGATGAGCACAATGCCCATATATATAGAGATTACAATTGCAAAGTGATGAAAAAACTCTACTCCTAATACAATTCTAATACAGTACGTACTTTAATCCTGATGCTACTCTTAACACATCACCTCAAACTCGTGATGGGGCAAACAGCTAGGGATGTGAAACAGGACGGGCCGGGTCTGTTTGGTGGGAGAAAGATCCTCGTAAAATTTTCTTAAATCAAATGAAAGATTACAACGGATTAATACTCCGACTATAAGGGAAGGAAGATATTCACAATTGAATCTCCCATTTGTTTAATGCTGAGTTCTTGGTGTGGCGATGGAAAGTGAATCTTTTTTCCGTTGACTGGGTGAACGTCAGGACCTCTTGGGAATCCTCTCTTTGGATAGCAGATGGAGTAACACAGCTCCTATCGATCAGGAATCTCAAAGAGATTGTAGGCAAAGATTAACTTGTACGCAGCAAGTTGTTCGAAGAGTTGAACTCTCTTTCTTTTCAGTGGAAGTCTTGGTGCTTCTACAGCTCACAAGCGAAATTCTTTTCCAAGAATTATCTACTCGACCGACCCCTTCTCCCTAGCAAACGGGACTATTTATAGAGATTTCAGGGGTGAACGTGCCCCCTAAAAACGCTCCATAATGGGGGGTTAACTTCCTCATTACGTGGGCAGTAATTGACCCAATAACGAGGGTAGTTATAACCGAGACGCAGGTTTCGATCCTTGCGTCTTGGTGCCGCAGTGATGCTGAGACGCGGGGTTCGACCCTCGCGTCTAGGTGCTGCAGTGATGCTGAGACGCGGGTTTCGACCCTCGCGTCTAGGTGCTGCAGTGATGGCTATGATTAGCCCTGCGTCTGGAGTTTGGACTCTACTTTTTGATGACTTGTCCTTAGTGATTTTAGACAGCCTACAGAACCCCCTCCAAAGTTTTCGATATTCCGCGGTTGACTGGGACAGATTTCGAAATACTTTGGACTCTGGTTGAATTCATACTTCTCATGATTGGACTGACAATCATTCGAGATGCTCTGAGCTTGATCCTGTCTGGAATATGGTCTCTGTGAGTGTACTGTGAAACCCTTTGAAGCCGTCAGAAATGATCGTAGCGAGTATCTAGATACGAAGTCTAGACCTCCCCAGTGCTCTGAGTTTGTTGTTGGTGTACTTTGAACCAGGGGTGAACAGTCATCTGCTTGTGCCAGCGTACTGTTGAACTGAATTGCAGAAGTAAGGACTGAATGCCAGTCCTGTAGACGTAGGGGTCATGTTGCTTTAAAGACATGACTCTTGTAGGGACGCGTCCTTTGAGATGAAGACGCAGCTCTCACTCTGTGAACTAGGCGCGACTTTGGCCTTGCTGAAGAGACGCGACTTTTGGAGGAACGCAGTTTTTCGTTGAACACGAATCCGTGTTGTGGGCGCGTTGCCACGTGTCAGGCAGAATTGAAGGGACATCTTTCCTTTGGCGCGCGAATTTTGCGCTGCATTTAATATGCACGCCACGCGTCAAACGGGGATTAGGCCTCGAGCCAAGCGCCGCGTATCTCTGGGGATTTCTATGCCTATAAAAGACAACAGTCTTTCAAGAGTCATCATTAGACTCTTCTTCTTCGCCGAGTTCTTTTAGGGTTAAGAAAAAAGCTCAAAACTTTTTTCCATTTTCACCACCTTTAACAGTGATTTCACGATCGAAATGGCACCCAAGACCAAACCGCTTCTTCGTCTTCGAGCGCCGTCGCTCCAGAGATTCAAATGGGTGGTTCCTCCATGCAGGAGGCCCTTATTTCAGGTAGTAAAACCATCTGATTTGGTTTCCGCCATTGAAGGGGCTTATAGAGTTCTTTCAACTCTTAAGTCCCTTTTAAATGTGAACCGCCAACGCGGGCTCATGCCCATGTTTGATCTTCAGGCGCGGTTCTTGAGTTGAAAGACAAGACGCATGTTTGACGACCTCTGCATCCTTCCTTTATCAACTTGAGTCCATATCTGCTTGTTGAACGCAGGTCCTCATTGAGCCTTGCATTTCAGACTCATTGCTCAGAATGTTTCTAAGTGTGGGGAGTTCAGACGCAGACTTTTTACGATTCTTGCGTCTTGTAAGATCAGACGCAAGTAATGAATCTCGCGTCTGAACCCGATACTTAGAAATTTTTCTAAGTTCTGGATTTTGAAACGCGGGCTTCATGCAAGCCTCGCGTTCTTTGAGTCTGGACGCAGATTTTGATGATCTTCGCGTCTGGATTCATTCCTGCGTTTGAGTTTCAAACACTTTTCTTTCAGATTCTGACCAAGTGTTGTTCTCTTTGCAGTACGATACTCCTCCAACCCTTTGTCCAAAAAGTGCCACTTTGGGCACGTAGGTGGCGCTGATCGTAATCTAACCTTCGTGCTTCAGAGAACTGCTCCTGTGACTACTGGTAAGTCGAAGAAGCGAAAGGAGAGGATCTCCAAGGCCAGTATGGTGACCCTCCGGGAGATTGTCTCTGATGGACTGTTTGAGACGGATTCTCGCACTCCATTACGGAAGCCTGTCTTCTTCTTTGGTGACGACATTGACGAGGATGATAGGATTTTGCACGACGGAGATTATAAGTGGATCCGTCAGATAAGGGATAGGAAGTTATTCTTCCCAATATGGAGAGGATGTATCCCTTGTCTTATCTTCTGCACATGTCTATTCACCGTGCGATGGATTGGGATCTTTCTCGATTTGTCTCCGGTGTCTCACTTGGCAGACTAGGTGCCAAAGAAATACACTCTGCCGGCCATGGGATGGTATTTCCCGGATTAGTCAAGTCTGAATATCCGAGAGGGGAAACCCTCAGCTTGGCACCACCTTCATCAACCAGTTTATGAAAGTGAGGGGTCATTTTCCCGTCGACTTCCGTCCGGGTGGGTTCATTCTTCCAACAGATCCTGGGGGGTAGGATGGTTGGATTTGTTCTTGTCGAACTTGAAGCTCTGCTGCAACAAGTGGGGCTGTACCACTCGGTCAGAGCTGTGCAGTATGGCCTCCCGTAAAGTTCCATAATTTCTATGGCATCCTAGAGCACTATAACCCTTTGACGAGCAAATTTTTTACTCCAGTCGGAGAGATGGGGCTCGCTCTTCATGAGCTGTATGAAGTCTCGGGGCTTGTTATGGGAGATGCCCCTTATGAAGTATACGTCCTGACTTCTGAAGAACTTCATCTCTTGAAGAAGGAGAACCTCAAATATACGAGACATACTGGGAAGTGTTGTGTCACTTCCACATCTGCGGCCAAATAACCTCCTGGAGGAATAGGGGTGTCAAGCAGATGTCCTGGGCGAGCTACCTATTCAATGGTATAAATGAGAAGGATAGCTCAGTGACCAGTCTGGCTCCTTGCACTGACGAAGAAATTGCTAAGAGGATCACGCCTCTGCGAGCTCTTACACCACGGAGTCAAATGAGGATACTTTCAAACCTGATACGGTCTTTGAAAGTTTTCATCATCAGGCCCGAGTTCCCATTTCTGACCGGGCGCTATTGGCGGGCTTTCTTATGCTATGGCTGAAGCGTTGTATGGTGCTAACACTGCCACATGAAGTAATTGTCGCCGATGTGGTGTACCCGACGGTTTTGCTGGCCTACGGAAAGTCTATCGCCCTTCTTCCAGCAATGGTGGCTGGAATTTAAAGTAGATTACGGGCTCTGGTTAAAAGCCTGTGTCAAGTGGAGGCCATTGTCGACTCCAAGGGTAGACCGGAGGTTGACTCAGAGGGAAGGCCGAGGGTAAAGACCCCTAACCCCAGGATCGAGCATCCATATACGTACTTGATGGCTTGGTACGATATGCACTGCCTTTCGCTGATGACGGCGGTGCCTCTGTCTGCGGGTTTGTCCCTTTTGTGCAGAAGCTGGAGAATTCGAGCTGGTCCAACTACTATATGTTCTACATTCGGAAATGCATTCTGAACGCCTCGAACTATCAGCTCGACCGTTGTTTCCCTGAGATTGCTGATGCATCTTACGGGGATAATTTTCTGACCTTGCGGGACCAGATGATTTCACAAGGCTGCCATCGGGAGTCTTCTGGTGGCTGATTAATATTCGGCCTGGGTATCTGCTCTTTTGTAAGGGAACTCGTGTACGATCGAGCCTTATATGCCGAGTCGTTTTTGCTCGACAGCTCGGCTATGATCAATTATATATCGGCAACCTCAATGCTAATCTCTCCTTCAGTAGGAATTTATTTGAGGGTGCTCGGGCATGGTACTACAGCGTGGCTGGAGGGACAAAAGCTGTTTTCAGCTTGCCACACAAGACGCCCAATTGTTATACTAGCCTCAGCTTCTGTACTTGGTGCTCCCTGGCTAGCAAGATGCCTGATTTCGAAATAAATACCTTGTGCATTAAGAGCATCAAAGCGTCTTATAAGGACAAATTGGAGTCCACAAACGCGTGCGAGGTATGGACGAATATCAGGCAGCCGAGAAAGAAACAGGAGGGGAAACTGGGGGCAGCAGCCCAAGGAACAACCCATTAAAAAGAGTCGGCAGGCTGTGTCCAAACGTTCCCACGGCTCTGCTTCCAAAGTGAGCCTATCCCGAAGAAGGCTAGGAGAGAATAGAAGGCTAAAGCTTTAATGTCGGAGGTAGTTCCTTCTGGTGTTGAGGAGCAGAGGGAGGAAGAGGAAGATGAAGAGGAGATCCCCCCTCTTCGTCCTCGTGGTCTATGCAGCAGGGGCCTATGATCCTAGAAGAAGGAGAATTTGCAGGTGAACTCGCCATGGCTGAAGAGGTTGAGCGACCCGAAGTCGACTTGGTAGGAGGGATGACGTTGAGATCCCAGGGGTCTCAACTCAGCCTGGGCCTTCTTCAGTTTATGAGAGAAGGGTAGAGATGCGACAGCCTGGGTCTCCCAGTGTATTGATGCCCACTTCACGGGTTGTCGACCCAGCCCTACTACTGGGGTACTCAGTAGTAAAGTCTCGATTGCAGAGCCCGCTTGTGTTGAACTGTCATCTTCATCGTCCGAAGAACATGGGTATTATTCTGGCGAAGAAGTTGATTTCGGCGACGAACCCGCTCTTCCTGATGCGAGCAAATTTTCACATATTCAGAGGAAGAGATACAAGGATGCGACCCTGTGACGACTTCGCCGATAGCAATAATTGCTGCTACCGAAGGTACTTTCCTTGTCTTCTTGAACGGCTCCTCCTCAAGTTAGGAAAGGGTTATGACATTTTCTTTTGATTTTCAGGCTGGCTGTCGATAGTGAAGCCACAACCTTCTCTCATATTGAGGAGATGATTCAAGAGCTGGCCCAGCAGGAGGGCCCTGAAGCACACATGACCTATCTAGGAATTCGCCATTTTCAGATCCTCACTTGGTAAGAAAATACTGACGTATTGAAGATTCTCCTTTTTATTGTCATTACTGACGTTTTAGTGGTTTGCAGAGAGTACTGGGGTAGCTCAAGTAGAGGATCCTGCGGCAAGCATTGACGCAGAAGATAGCATAGTTCAAGCCTCAACCGGGGAACCCGATGTCACAAGGTTTGCTATTACTTCTGTCGCAGTAGAGGCCGCTACGACAATAACCGTCCCATAGATATCGGTGACTACCTCTGTACCTGTCGAAGCTATCGTCGGCCTCACTCCTGTACGAGCTGAACTGGTTCCCGTCTCTCACACTGTCATGGAAAGGGGGTCCGAGAGTACATCAGCAGAGTTCTCTCCAGCTAATGACATCATGGAAGAGCTAGCATGTCAAATGGTGTAGCAATTTTTTACTTCCATGAGATCTTGTATTGACCTCATCCTTTCTGGGGGCAGCTCTTTCGAGTTTTCCCGAATACTTCTCGAAAATCAGATCGAGAACATTGGTCATACTGGGAGTCCTTCTTAGGCTAGGGCATGCCTGATGCTGGTGGAGCAGTTGGGAAGCCATCTGAGGGAGCTCAAGTCCCTGGAGAATACTGGCTCAGTGGACGAGGCTCGGACGACTCTGAGTAAGATTCTCGCCGCTCAAGAATATGAGCGAAAGGAGATGGAGGAACAAAGAGCTGAAGAGACCCGCCATCTCCAGCATTCCCAAGCTGACCACCAAAGGCTGATTGGCGATTTCAAGGAATCTGAAATCATCATACAGAATGCAGAGCAGGTTATTGCCACTGCTCGAGCTACCATTGTCAGGGCACACGCCTTGATCGAAATCAATGAGCAGAAACTTGTCGCTGCTAGAAAAAGGCTGGAGAAGCTGGAGACTGCCAGGATATAGGCTGAAGAAGAAAACCTCTCTGCTCATTCCTCCAGATTGGAGTCTCTTCAAACGCAACTGGCTGCGAAGAGATTTTTGTCTGAGGAGGAGCTGCAGGTCCAAGCTCCAATGAAGGCTGAAAGGGCACGTCAGCACGAGATGCACCGTCTCCGAGAACAAATCCGTTCTTTGGCGAAGCAAGATTATTAGTCTTCTTCTCCTTTTGTATTTGTTCACCCCTCTTTTTTTAAATACTCTATTTGTCAAGAGTGTCTGCATTACTTTTATAATTTTTGAATCAAATAATAAAAGTCTTCGAAATTTTGCTCCATCTTCATCTTTTCAAGTTCTTTACTTTCTGTGGATGAACTCAATTTCATAATCGTAGTCGTAATCTTTAGTCAGCCATGAGTAATAAACTCAGGCTGAACTGAGTTCTTGAGCGAGACGCGGTTTTCACTCATAGTGGAGACGCGGTCCTAGGAGACGCGGCCCTGACTCATTACTGAAGACGCCGTTCAGGCTTATCAAGGAAGACGCGCGAACCTTTTTTTCGATCAGGGCGCAACTCTGGCTTAAGGACAAAAAGGTATTATTCTGAGACATGAATTTATGTTCTTCAATAAAGGGGACGCGGCCTTCATATTTATGAAAGGACGCAGATCCATTAACGCGGCCCTTAATTCTGTCAGATGTAGTGGAGACGCGATCTTAGGCTCCTCAAAATGACGCATGGATCTCAGATAATGATGGGGATGCGGCACTAGCTCAGTAGAGACGCGTCTCTGGACCCTTAATAAGGCGCAAACTCAGTGTTGTATTGAGTTTATGATGGAGATATGACTTTCATCTCGCAATGGAGGCGCAGTTCCGGGCTCCTCAAGAATGACGCGGGTCTTCTCTGGCTGTTGAGGACGCAAGCTTTAGGATGCAGCTTTTAGGTTTTTATAAGTTGATGTGAACTCAAGACGCAACCTCTGAATAGACCCCATTCGATGAGGAGACGCGGCTCTGAACCACTCCAAGAGACGCGGTCACGGATCTCTTAGCAGGAATGAAAAGAATGCAGCCTTCGGGTTCATGAAGGGACGCGGGTTTCAGGACGCGACCTTTGAGTCTGCGCTTGACGCAACCTCCCAAGCGTCACATGCAACCCGTCTTAAAGATCTGGTTGGACCTTTAAATGCCAGTCGGCATTGACGATTGGGGACTGTGTCCTTCAATTTCCTGAAGCGGCAGTCTACGCGTCAGCTCTTTATTGGGCTTTGACGTTAAATCTTTAAATGCCAAGTCGGCGTTGACGATTGGGGATTTGCGTCCTCCGATATTTCCCGAAGGGGCAATCCAAGTCAGCTCTTTATTGGGCTTTGACGTTCGTGCGGGAATTAAGGCCATGGCTCTGATTTTTACGCCATTAATTACAGGCCTTATGGCTGGCCTATAAATATGACTCCTCCCTTAACAGTCCATTGCTTAGACTGTTTCCCTTAAGAGCAGGCGCTCTAAGGGTCTTCATTTTGGCTTAATCTCCTTCCTCAAGGGATGTGCCCCCATGGACAGCGAAAACTCAAAGCTTTCATGCTTTTCTTTAATCTTTCCTGAAGATTATCATGTCAAGTGATTTCAAGATCAAAAAGCGTCCTTCTGAGTATCTTT
>JAVJIF010018963.1:0-102231 GCA_038442645.1 Agave tequilana
TGGTCTTAGCCTATAGAAAATAGTTTTTAATCCCATAAAGCATTGCTAGGTTATCTCCTGTCGGTCTCCAACATATCCCATCAATATAGTTGATGCAGCCAATTAATAGATATAAAAACAGGAGAAGAAACTTAACATATATAAATCTAACACAAAGAATGGAGTAGTAATATAGAATTAACACAAAGCAATAAAATTAATCTTCATAATAATTGCCTACGTCAATGCCTAGCTCTAGAGAATTAGTTCATTGATAAAGAAGTTGCAAAGCAAGATAAAGAAGTTGCAAAGCAAAATAAAAAACATGAATTTTATCTCATAAAGTAAATTAAAAGAGAAAGAAAAGGATAAATCACATCTAATCCTTCATTGTCATTTCTCCTTTGATCTTCTTCTTCTAAAGAACCTAATTTCTTCTCCAAAAACCAGTTTTTTATATAAGAAAGTGAATTTACAAGAGCAAAACTAAAACCTAAATTGCAAAGCCTCTTCTATTTTGATATTCTCTACTCTTAAAACTTATTATTTACAAGAGATTTCTGGTACATTTATTGACCCTAGAGACTTATTCCTGTAAGGGATAAAAAAAGAAATCCAAATCTAACTTCAACTCAGTGTCGGAGTTTGATTCTGAATTGGACTGCAACCAAATAGTGTCGATTGCTGAATATGACTTAACCACCGATCGAACAAGAAAAAATTATCGACAACAAAGTTGTATCCCTTTTAGTCCTTTTTCTATAGCATCTTGAATCATTGAATTTGAACTGATGAAAGTTATGATCAAAACACTAAAAGGTGTCCAATCTTAATCTGATTCTGAGTTCTGTCCTAAATTCTGGTTGACCAGTTTATGGGGATCCGTCAGGTAAATGGCGAATTTGCTATTTGACTTTGACTTTGACCTTCAACTCAAAAATCTTCTTCTATATGATGTGTAATGTCTATGGGACTCTCTGGTTTCAACTTTGGACCTTTGTATCAGTGAATTTTATGTTGCAACTCTTATTTTTATCCCTTTTCAAGTTTTTTGTTCTAAAATTGGTTTTGACCTAGTTTCTGCATAAACATAAGAAATATATCCCATGCAATATTAAATTTGTAACAAAAGAGGTATAAAAGTGGTATAAAATATAGATGATAATGACATTCATCAATCCCCCATTGACCAAGACCATGTATATTCGATAGTTATCAATGATCATAGTGTTAATTAGAGCATCATTGTGCGGGAAGTGCACAACCGATGTGTCAGAGTCCAAGAATGATATTGGCCTGCTCGGAACAAATAGTAGGCCAGTTAGCACCACAGGGTACTTACTGTTGCGGGCCTCATTGATGTAGATGGCCCTTTCTCAGGAGGTGGTACCTTTGATCGGGGAGGCACCGAAGATGGCATTGATTTTCTGATACTGGATGGCCTGGCTTATCCTCTGCAAAACCTCGAAGGCCCTTTTCTTTACCTTGATTTTTGAGGAATGTTCGGAGTTGAGGACAAACTCCTAGAGATAGCCCCGATTCACCAGTTCTGGAATTGTCTCCAGAGAATGGCTATCCACGATACGATGCCCCATATTGTCGTGGAAAGCACAATACTGATCGCTAAAAGAAAGAACAATCAATGAGTTTAAGAATTACCGTGTAGCTTGTGGCTAACGGGTCGTGTCCACAAGGAGGGATGCGATGGAAGCTTTCGGTGAATCGTTTAGAAATAAGGAATTGTGTTCGTTTTTTATGAAAAGAGAATGGAAAGAAAGAGATGATTAAAAGAAAATTGCAACTTTTAGAAAAGGTTTTGGAGAAGGTGATTTAGAAAGCTTGAGAATTGTTTTTGTTGTTTTTATAATAAGAAAGCAAATCTGGGCTCACTATCTCACTACTCAATTGTTCATTTTTCTCTTAAAATGTTAAGTGCCTCAAATGATCATTTGCAAAACTTAAAGTTGATTTTTAGAAAGCTTTAAGTAAAGCACATAAGATGGTTAGAGAGTTGAGTCTTTTCTTCAAGAAATCGTGAGAATTGAATATTAAAACATCAAGCACGAAGAAGCAAGAATAAAATAAAAATAATTCAAGAGATGTTCATGGAAGAAGTGAGAATTCAACAATCCAAACCCATCCTCATGTGCCTTCAAGAACACTTTCAAACAGAAAGGCTTTTAAGTAAGGCATTCATATGTGTCATCGGGTCTTTTTCTTTTGAAAACAGGAGAGAAGGAGAGTAAAAGAGAGTTGCGATAGCGAGCCCAGAAAACTGTTTAGTTATCCATAGAAAACGAAGAAGAAAGCAAAATAATGCACGACATACCGAAACAAGAGTGGAAGGAAATGTGGCTTGATTCTTGTATTGCTGTCACTTCAATCTTCAAGTACAAGCTCTTAGTTCCTCTCTCTCACAAGTTTTGATACTGGACTACAAATAAATAACAAGATTATAACTTTTATGCTAGCTAACAAAGAGCCTAAATCTTAGAAAATAAACACAAAACTTAATCCTAGTCTTCGCTGCATTTTCTTTGCTGAAACCAGTATTTATAGGCAAAACCCTAATAAAGAGGATCCCGAGAAGATTGGGGGAGCAAACGCTCCCCAACGGCCACAAGATAGCCGCGAAAATGCGGCTTGGGCCGCGTTTTCGCGGCCCTGGTGTGGCCAGGTGGCCACACCAAAGGGGGGAAGATCTCTGGTTGGTGTTTGTCCCGTATCTCTGCTGGTTTTCTTATTTCTGCTATAACCGTTGACGAAACAGCCTTTGATTTTGTGTCTTCAATTGCTTGATTCAGGGAGGATTCTTCTCAACCTCTTGATATGCCAAGATTTAGCCCTGATTTCTTCATTTCGAATTTATTCTTGAATTAATTCAAAATTTGGTGGGCTTTGGGCTTGTTTCTCTTTCTTTCTTTGAGCACTTGGGCCTACATTTAGCAAAGAAAAAGAAAACTTATTAATAGGATTTATTAGCCAAAAAGCATGGAAGGTGACAATGTAAATGCAATATATGTGACTAATCACGCCCCCACACTTATCTTTTGCTCGCCCTCGAGCAAAACATCAGACTAACTCTAATCAATTATTAGACCACTTTTGCAGGTCACTCGATTGCACTGAGCATGTGCAACAAGCCGTTAAACCTCTAGGTTATCCCTAGAGGACGAGTTTTGTCTCGTGAGGGTTTTCAGTGGACTGCACCCACAAAATCCATGAAGAAAGAGAAAAAGGTTAGTGTTTTCGAAAAGCTTTTTTTTTTAAAGGAGAAAATATTTGAAGTATATTTGTGAGAGTTTAAGTAATCTATAAGTTATAGGAATATCAAATTTTTCATTCCTAAACTTCGTCTCTATTCAAAAACATGTCATCAATTAAAGTAAGTAGTCAAATTGTACTTCTCATCTAGTCTATTAATTTACCCTGAGTCGTATGCACCATCGTGACTGTGAAGTTGACTAAGGGTTCTTTAACATTAACTCCTATGCCTTATATTGATTTATTTTGGTGCAATTTATTCCTCAATTTCATTAGGCTTTCTAATCTGCCCATGTAACGAGCATTCAGTCGGTGACACCCAAACCGGACAGTTTTAGGGCACCAGGTGAGAAAAACCCCTAAGGACTTAAACACTCGAGCAGATAAGGCCACGAAACTAAGATTTTTATTTATACGATGTACCCCTTTTAGGCGTGAATATTTATGCTTCATGAGGCATAAATACCCAGCTTAATCAGAGGATTTATATACACATTTTTTTTTCAAACTTATCTAATTATCTTTTGCATAAATACTAAGGCTTGCTTAGGCCAAAGCACCTAGCTAATCAATAATTAGACTTATTTTTTTTCTTTTTCATCATATTTTTTATAAGGCATAAGAGTCTATTTTTAAACCCTAAGTGTGTAAGTGTATTTTGTGTGCATATGTCATCAAGGTAAATATCAAGACTAAATTACTTTCACAAATTTTCTTCCTGACCCTAAAATCAAACAAGTGTAAGAAATCCTAATTATGATTCTCCTATTCCTTAAAATGACTTAATTTCTTACAAAAAATATATCAAAATATTGTCTACCCCTTTTATATATATATATATATATATATATATATATATATATATATATATATATATATATCTATTTTTTTCTCTTTTTTTTTATATCAGTCATGTTAGAACCCCCCCCACACTTATCTCATGCATTGTCCCCAATATGAAAGAAATGTATAAGTGCATGAAATAAAATGGAAAGGAGGAAAGTTACCGATACACTGGGTCAAAAAGACCCATTGCGTTTCATTTACGGCACCGATTCCAAGAAAGGTTTAAGGCGTTGACTATTTACCTTAAAGTCATTTCCATTCTTGGTGTCACTGATCTCAACTGCACCGTGTGGAAACTGATTTTTATAACGAATGGCCCAGTCCATCTCGATTTCAATTTTCCTGGAAAAGATGAAGCCTAGAATTATTGAGTAAGACTTTTTGTCCACGGACAAAGGTTTTTCTTATGATGTGCTTGTCATGAAAAATCTTGACTCTATCTTTAATGATCCTAGCATTTTCATAGGCCTCATTTCTCAATTCCTCCAATTCGGAAATTTGTAATTTTCGAAGGTCACCGGCCTTAGTCAAGTCGAAATTCAACTGCTTGATTGCCTATAAGGCTCGATGCTCTAACTCAACGGGCAAGTGACAAGGTTTGCCATAGACTAACCTATAGGGAGACATTCCTAGAATTGTCTTGAAAGTGGTCCTGTAGGCCCATAGAGCATCTTCAAGTTTGATGGACCAATCTTTCCGGTTTTGGTTCACAGTTTTATCCAATATAAGCTTGACTTGTCTATTTGAAACCTTTACTTACCCACTGGTTTGAGGATGATAAGGTGTGGACAACTTGTGAGTTATGGCATACTTTCGCATAAGAGCTTCAAAAGATCTATTGCAAAAGTGAATGTCATTATCACTGATGATAGCACGAGGAGTTCCGAAGCGGGAAAAATGTTCTCTTTCAAAAACTTTATGACAACTTTGTTATCATTAGTTTTACAAGAAAAGGCTTCTACCCACTTGGACACGTAATCCACAGTAACCAATATGTATAGGTTCCCAATAAATTAGGAAATGGACCCATAAAGTCGATGCCCCAAACATCAAAGAGTTCTATTTCTAGAATTGGGTTGAGGGGCATCATATTTCGATTTGAAATCCTTCCTACCATTTGGCATCTAGAGCACGTCTTGCAAAATTCATAAGCATCCTTGAACAAAGTGGGCCAATATAAAACCCACTTTGTAGCACTTTTTCAGCAGTCTTACGAAAATCAAAGTATCCACCGCATGTAAGTTCGTGACAAAAGGATAGAACACTCTTACCTCCTCATCGGGAATGCATCTTCTAATAATTTGGTCAGAACAGTACCTGAAAAGATACGGTTCCTCCCAAAAGAAATACTGGACTTGAGATAAGAACCGGTAAACATCATTGGACCAATGAGACGGAGTTTGGTTTGTGACTAAGTAATTCACTATATCAGCAACTAAGGTTCCCTAGATATAACTAAGAGATGTTCATCAGGAAATTCTCATTTATGGGTAATTCGTTGCATGGAGAATTAGGGATCCGTGAGAGGTGGTCAGCACGACATTTTCTACGCCTTTCTTGTCTCGAATCTCAAGATCGAATTCTTGAAGAAGGAAGATCCAACGAATAAGTCGGGCCTTGGCATCCTTCTTCATCATGAGGTACCTAAGCGCAGAATGATCGGTGAAAATGGTGGTTTTGGACCCTAGTAGGTAGGGACGAAACTTTTCTAAGGCAAACACTACTGCCAAGAATTCCTTCTCCGTTCGTAGTGTAGTTCAGTTGAGCATCGTTGAGAGTCCTACTAGAGTAGTAGATCACATGCTGCTTGTTATCAATGCGTTGTCCTAGGACAGCGCCTATGGCAAAATCGGAAGCATCGCACATGATCTCAAACGGCTTAGACCAATCCGGTGCAGATATGATTGGTGCAGAAATAAGCTCTCTCTTAAGCTTCTCCCAAGAATCATGCATTCAGCATCGAAAGTGAAGGACACATCCTTAGCTAACAGATTAGTCAAGGGCCTAGCAATTTTGCTAAAATCCTTGATAAATCTTTGGTAAAACCAGCGTGTCCTAGGAAGGATCTAATGTACTTAACGCATTTGGCATGGGAAGCTTAGCAATAACCTCTATTTTGGCTCTATCTACTTCAATTCCTTTCTTGAAAATTTCATGACCCAAGACAATTCCATGTTTTTACCATGAAGTGGCATTTCTCCCAGTTCAGTGTCAGATTCTTCTCAGCACAATGTTGGAGGACGAGTTCTAGATGGTGGAGACATTGAGTGAATGAATCTCTGTAGATGGAGAAATCATCCATAAAGATCTCTAAGAATCGTTCTACCATATCAGAGAAAAGACTCAACATGCAACGTTGAAACGTTGCTGGGGCATTGCATAAGCCGAAGGGCATTCGACGATAAGCAAATGTCCCAAATGGACATGTAAACGTAGTCTTTTCTTGGTCCTCGGGAGCGATAGGGATCTGGTTATAGCCCGAGTAACCGTCCAAGAAACAGTAATACTCGTGACCCGCCAAATGTTCAAGCATTTGATCAATGAAGGGAAGTGGAAAATGGTCCTTACGAGTTGCAGTAGTCAGTTTCCTATAGTCGATGCAAACTCGGATCTTCATGGGAAGTCGAGTTTGAACCAACTCTTTATTCTCGTTTTCCACTACGGTGAAACTGGATTTCTTCGTAACCGCGTGGACAGGACTGACCCATTGGCTATTAGAAATGGGATAAATTATCCCATTGTCTAAGAGTTTTATGATTTCAGCATAAACAACCTCTTGCATTATAGGGTTTAACCTACGCTGCGGGTCTCTTTTAGGTGTGGCGTCTTCATTAAGATGGATGCGGTGTTGAACGATGGTTGGACTTAATCCCTTGATATCAGTCATGTCCACCCAATGGCTTCCCTATGTTTCTTAGAATCGCTTTCCAGATCTTCTTCTTCCCCGTCATTTAAATGGGAGGCAATGATGACAGGAAAGGTCTCTTGTTCTCCAAGATAGGCGTACTTGAGATGCGCAGGTAAGGCTCTTAATTCTAAGGAAGAGGAAGGCTCACTGGAAGGACTAGTCAAATCTGTTAGCTCCATTGTTGGTGAAATAGGGTTTGAGGCCCAATTCACGGCAGAATCTACAACCTGATCAGATTAAAGTCGTCAGACTCTAACCCGAATTCACACTCTGTTTCTAATTCCATTTCTTTCCCATGTTCACTTGTCAGTTCTCATTAGGTTGACTTCAAATGTTTGGTCCTCGATATCGCGGGGTTGTTTTCCTAGATTGAAGACATTGACTTCTCTAGTCATGTCTCCAAAGGTTAACCTCATAGACCCATTCTTACAATTGATGATGGCATTAGCAGTAGCAAGGAATGGTCGCCCTAGGATAACAGGAGTTTGAGCCTATGATTTATAGTTGGACATAGGTTGTGTCTCCAGAACTATGAAATCGACAGGGTAAATGAACTCTCCTACCCGGATCAGGACATCATTAATCTCCCCTTTTGGAACTTTAACAGAACAGTCAGCCAGTTGAATGGTGACTCGAGTTGGACTAAGATCGCCAACCCGAGTTGTTGATAAACAGAGAATGGAAGCAAGTTGATACTTGCCCCCCAAGTAAAGAAGTGCACGACTAATCTCGGCTTGTCCTATTGTGCAGGCAATGGTGGGGCTACCTGGATCCTTGTACTTGACAGGGATAGGACCTGATAATAGCTCACTAATGTTAGTGGCTAAGAAGACCTTTTTGGAACATTAGTATTTCTCTTCTTGGTGCACATGTCCTTAAGAAACTTGGCATAGGAAGGAACTTGTTGGATGGCATCAAGAAGTGACACATTTATCTTCACTTGGTTAAATATCTCAATTATCTTGTCCATGTGATGATTTTGCTTGTTGTTTTTCAGCCTATTAGGAAATGGTACTATAGGCTGGTGCACCTGGCTGGCTGACTTGTCTTTTTCAGATTCGTCAGAATTGGAAGAAATTGGATTAGATGAGGTGGAAGCTTGATTGTGGTTGTGCTGAATTGGATTGGGTGGCGTTGACACTTGGTTATCAACTCTCTTTCCTGACCTCAATGTATGAACAGTATTATATTGATTGAATGAATGATCCTCAGCTAAATGAGCTTGTTGAGAATTCCTCGGATTGGTGACTGACTGACTAGGCAGGTTACCCTTTTGTCTCTCATTCTGTGGAGTGGCTAGTTGACTCATTTGAACCTCTAACCTCTGGATAGTTTGCATGAGAGAATCTTGTTTTTCATATATCTCTCCATGTTTCTTTCAAAGTCAGTCTTCTCCTTTCTAATTGAGGATTCTGGAAGGAGGATTGTGGAGCTTGGTTGGGAAAGTTCTGTTGATTATTCGGAAAGTTTGGTGGATGGTTGGAGAATTATTATGGAAATTGGAGAAATTGGGTTGATGATTGGAAGAATTATTACCATGATGGAAGTGGCTAGCATGATTTGATCGTGAATGGTCAGAGTTATTTTGGCTCCATGAGAAATTAGGGTGATTTCTCCAGCCGGGATTGTACGTTAGTGCGTAAGGATTATTGTTCGGCCTTGAAAGGCCGCATTCATCGGTTCATGGTAGGGTTGTTGAGCCTGAAACATAGGACACTCCTCGAACACATGATTCATGGCTTGACAGTAAGTGCAGCCCGGGGTTGGAAATTGGTTCGGGCTGACTTGATTGACTGGACTTGGTTCTTTCATTTCTAGAGCATCCAGTCTTCTAGCCAGGTTAGCTAACTTAGCCTCATTAGCGATAGACGATTCGATAGAATGGAGACCTCCTTTTGAAGAGATGGAGTTAGGATTCCTAAAGGTCTCACTAGCAGATTCCCATTGGATGGTCTTCTCAGCTAGATTTTCATATAAATCCCATCCTTCATCTTCATCTTTCTGCAAGAAACCCCCTTGGCACATACTTTCTAAGAGGGTTTTGGTGGAATAGTCTAAACCGTCATAAAGAATTTGGCATTGTCGCCATTTCTCTATTCCATGATGTGGACATTGGACAAGGAGGTCTTTAAGCGTTCAAAATACCTCCAGAACGGTTCACTAGGTTCTTACTTGAATTGCATGATCGTCTTCCTAATGAGAGCGGTTTTATGGATTGGATAGAATTTCTTCAAGAAGACCTTGATGAACCATCTCAAGATGTGATAGAACCGGCCGCTAAGCTGTAGAGCCACTTCTTTGCTAGGTCCTTAAGTGCGAAAGTGATAAATCTCAACCTAATAGCATCGTCTACAAGGTGTGGGATTTTCATCATTAGACATACTTTCTCAAATTCTCTTATGAAGAAGTAGGCATCTTCAGACTCTAGGCCATGAAACTTGGGGAGTGTGTTGATGAATTGAGGCTTGAGCTCAAAATTGTATTCACCAACCGATGGAAGTAGAATGCATGATGGAAGTGAGGTCCTAATCGGGTAGAACCTATCCTGCAGTGATGTTGATTGAGCCATTATCGGATCTGGTCTTAGTTCAAACTTGGGTGGTGATGTGTTTCTAGTCAACCTAGATGAATTTGGGTCTCTCGACCACACTTGCATACACAAACACAATCACAAATACAAACAAGTTCAACCAACAGTCAACAATAGAAATCAACTAAGCCTAGTCTAAGGTAACCTTGACCTAGACAACTCCTAACTGGTTGATTGTCCACAAGAGGTAGAATGTAGACTTTGACCACAAGCTAATCAGCCAGGTCAGGGGAAGATTGGTTGGAGGTTTTCCGTCAAAGACGTTCCTTAATTAAGTAACCACCAATCTTCGGGCTTTCGGCCCTCAATCCCCTTCCTAGACACTGATTTGGCAGGAGTCAATTTCCAACACCTTCCCTCTTTTGGATAATCTCCTAGTGAGTTCGAGATGTCCCTAAGGCCAACGTCTATCAGATTTTACTTAGGCTTAGGTTTGTGAGTGCTTGGAGTCTGATTTTTGGGCCAAGGAAGGGTGATTAAATCCCCACCTTATCTTGTTATTGGGTGTTGCCTTAAAATCAATTTGTGCAAGTGTACAAGATAAATAAGATTCACTCAAAGTGATATAAATCAACCAATAAATGAGTCCTATTCTGAATGCAATGTGTACGTACCTTGCTCCAGCACTCTTCAACAGTAAAGTAAATGAATTGAAAAGACCCGTGCCTAAAATGCAAACGTCTAATCAATTTTTTAACTTTTCAACAAGTGTTTTAATGTTGCTTAAAACAGGGATGATGGATAGCAGAAATAGCACAAATATGACATATAAAAACTTAAATTTTTGCGAGCAATATGTCCTGCAAAAAAAGTTTTTAGTAGTCCAATGAATTTTTTAGATTTTGCAATGCAATTTCTTGAATTCCGTTTCCTACTTTCGAGAGTAGGTGCACAGAATTTGCAAGTCTTCTCTTGCAAAGCTTGAATGCTAGATCTTGATCTTCAAGTCCCTGAAACAACACACAAACTTGTTAAAAATAACTACACCGTTCCCTCCCCGGCAACGGCGCCAAATTTGATCGCTAAAAGAAAGAACAATCAATGAGTTTAAGAATTTACCGTGCAGCTTGTGGCTAACGGGTCGTGTCCACAAGGAGGGATGCGATGGAAGCTTTTCAGTGAATCGTTTAGAAACAAGGAATTGTGTTCGTTTTTTATAAAAAGAGAATAGAAAGAAAGAGATGATTAAAAGAAAAATTGCAACTTTTAGAAAAGGTTTTGGAGAAGGTGATTTAGAAAGCTTGAGAATTATTTTGGTTGTTTTTATAATAAGAGAGCAAATCTGGGCTCACTATCTCACTACTCAATTGTTCATTCTTCTCTTAAAATGTTAAGTGCCTCAAGTGATCATTTGCAAAACTTAAAGTTAATTTTTAGAAAGTTTTAAGTAAGCACATAAGATGGTTAGAAGAGTTGAGTCTTTTCTTCAAGAAATCGTGAGAATTGAATATTAAAACATCAAGCGCGAAGAAGCAAGAATGAAGTAAAAATAATTCAAGAGATGTTCATGAAAGAAGTGAGAATTCAACAATCCAAACCATCCTCATGTGCCTTCAAGAACACTTTAAAAAAAGAAAGGCTTTTAAGTAAGGCATTCATATGAGTCATCGGGTCTTTTTCTTTTGAAAACAGGAGAGAGAAGGAGAGTAAAAGAAAGTTGCTATAGCGAGCCCAGAAAACCGTTTAGTTATCCATAGAAAACGAAGAAGAAGCAAAATAATGCACGACATACCGAAACAAGAGCGGAAGGAAATATGGCTTGATTCTTATATTGCTATCACTTCAATCTTCAAGTACAAGCTCTCAGTTCCTCTCTCTCTCACATGTTTTGATACTGGACTACAAAGTAAATAATAAGATTACAACTTTTATGCTAGCTAACAAAGAGCCTAAATCCTAAGAAAATAAACACAAAACTTAATCCTAGTCTTCGCTGCATTTTTCTTTGCTGAAACCAGTATTTATAGGCAAAACCTTAACAGAGAGGATCCCTGGAAGATTGGGGGAGCAAACCCTCCCCCAACGGCCACAAGATAGCCGCGGAAATGCGGCCCAGGCCAGGTGGCCACACCAAAGGGGAGAAGTCTCTGGTTGGTGTTTTGTCCCGTATCTCCTGCTGGTTTTCTCGTTTCTGCTCCAACCGTTGACGAAACAGCCTTTGATTTTGTGGCGTCAATCGCTTGATTCATGGAGGATTCTTCTCAACCTCTTGATATGCCAAGATTTAGCCTTGATTTCTTCATTTCGAATTTATTCTGAATTAATTCAAAATTTGGTGGGCTTTTGGGCTTGTTTCTCTTTTCTTTCTTTAAACACTTGGGCCTACATTTAGCAAAGAAAAAGAAAACTTATTAATAGGATTTATTAGCTAAAAAGCATGGTAAGGTGACAATGTAAATGCAATATATGTGACTAATCAAATACTCTCTGGCTCCTGGTCTCGTCGAGTTGAACAGGAGTGGCCTCATGTGTTTGATTAACTCCTGATCCTTGATGGCACTATATACCTTGTCCATGGAGGCTTTGAATGGAGTGAAGTTGGCTTCATCCCGTAGACCTGGGCGAGGTTTTGGGCTGGCTGGTTGACAGCTTTGACCGCCCGGCTAGGAGTCTTTTTCGGAGGAATAGGTTCTGCCTTCTGTTTCTCCAATTTCCCCTTATATGGCGGAGCAATTGGTAGAACTTTGGGTAACATCCTCAATCTGAATATACTTCTGGGTGCGCGCAAGGATATTCCTCATCTTTGTGACCTTGTGTTTCACTAGATGTTTGTAGAAAGAATGAGTAACTTGCAGACCACTGAAGAATGCGGCGGCAACCACGTCATCATTACAAGTATACACCAGAGCCATTGGCTCTTGAAATAACTGACATGCTACTTGAGGCTCTCCCCAGGCTTCATCTTGATAATGAGGAGGTGGTTATTGTTCTTCTTTAGCTTCGGTCGAGAAGCATATTGTTGATAGAAGGTCTACTTCACCTCCTCGAAATTTTGGAATGAGTGCCTCAGGAGTGTGTAGAACTAGTCAAAGGTGGGCCCTTGAGGCTGGATGGAAACACATGACTTAGGAGGAAGTCAATATGAGAGTGGTCCGCTATCTTATCCTGGTATTGACGGGGGTGATGAATAGGGTCGGTCACTCCGAGTAGCACTCGAAGCTCGACATCATGAACTTCATTGGGAAGCGGTCAGAAGTGTCTCCTCGAAGAGCGGAGAACCGAAGGTGCTCAGCCTGTAAGGCTCCGTCTCTTTCTGGGGAAGTTGACTTGCTTACTCGATCCGTTTTCGAACAATCTTCTTGATGTCTTCGATGCGGGGGAATTTCAAATTGTTGTGCAATCCAGAGTTATTGGAGTGCTCATTATCACTCGGAAGGTCAGATTTAGCCGGCCTCTGACTGTTCTCAGTATGGGTGATTCTTGCTGTGAGAGGAGGTGTCGGGAACTGAGATCCTTCTGCCCCTGATCTCTAGTGGGCTGTGATTTTTGAAGGATCATAAGTTGAGTGAGGAGCTGATTCTGAACATGAGGCACCGCGTCTCTCTCAAGAGCAGTCTTCTCATATTCGCAAATCGTATCTTTTCGCTGCTCATCCATTGGTTTTAAAGACTAGCGAGCATTTGAAGGAGCTGACCTTCAGCGGGGAGCTGGGTCTACGCCTGTTGGCCTCTGCTTTCTCGCCAGTAGGTGGGGAAGATTGACTTTCTTCAAAATCTTCGATGAGAGCATCGGGATGAGGAGCATGAATGCCAGTGGGTCTGTGCCCCCATTTGCCGTCGACTTTGAAATTACACCTAGAGGGGGTGAATAGGTGAATAGCTAATCAAATGAAAATTCTAGATAATTTAACATGAAATAATGCAACCGATCACTCAAAATAAGACTTGAAGTCGGATTCCCTGTGAAGGGCTCTGAACTTCTCATCGTGCTTTCTCTACATAAGAATTGAAGTGCTCAATTGCTATCTTATTGAGATGAGTATTTATCGACAAGAATAAAAGAATGAAAGACATGTAAATAGAGACAATAAAACAATCGCAAACAAAAGATTTGTTCCGAGGTTCGAGCCACCGCTCTATGTCCCTGCCTTCACCACCGTAAAGAATTTCATTATCCACTATCGGATCCTCTACAAATGGACCTTACAATAAGAAATTACAATCACTCAGAATACACAACTCCCAACACAATACTTTACACAAGAGACAGCATAAAGCCAATTGAGATAACAAGCTCTCGATGATCAAGAGATCACAAACACTCTCTTTGCAACTCTTTTACAAATATTCTATAGAGTAAAATGTAAACTTGAAGCTCAAGAATGTAAGTGAGAGTGAAAATTAAAAAGAGAGATTTTAAGAGCAGAAAAACTCAATTAAAACTTTGAAAATAAGAAAACAAAAGAAAACTTGAAACTTTTTCTCTTTGAAAGCAAAAACTAGATTTTTAATAGAATTTGTTGCTGTGAAATATTCAATCCCGATGACGCTTTATATAGGTTTTAGAAAAACACTTTTAGAATAATTTTACCAGGTCTAAAAGAAAGAAATTGACATTAGAAATTCAACTTTCCACGTTTAAAAGAAACATGTTCAAAAATAGATTTAAAAGAACTGATCGTTATTGCCATCTGGCAATCTATCGGTCGACCGACCATTAAAAAAAAATTTGACTATTGGCTCTCGATCGACTGATCGGTCGACCGTGTTTAACCGAGACCAAACTAGTTACAGTCGGTCGACTGCTCGGTCAACCGCAATAAGGGACCGGTCACCGGTCAGTCGATCGGGATCGTGCATAACATGCACACCCTAATTTCTAGAGGTTTGGTCAACCGTGTAGTCAACCGTTCTGGCCTGAATAGGCACGGTCGACTGCCCGGTCGACCGACCTAAGCCAAAATCTGGGTCAAAATAATTCTTGAAGATAAAGAAATTTTCAAATAATTTTTTTTGAATTTTGGAAGAAAGAAGACATGTATAGCCATGAGATACATGCTCTAAACTAAGATAGAAATTTCTAAGAAAATGTGAAACAAGTATCAAATCCAACATGTCAAAACCATACTTTTGAAACGTTCACTTTTGTGTGTGTATATCTGTGAGCCTCAAATTTATATTCTACTTTTTTAACAAACTAGTTTCTTACAAAGTTTTAATCGACTTCAAGAATCTTCAAGCAGACTTTTTGATAGTGACGTTTGAGCGATGCTGAGTGCTTTGAGCTATGATCCCGTTCTTGAGTACCCTTGAGCCATCAACACCTTCCTTTAGAGGAAAAACTGTTAGATCTTCTTGAACCCTTTTAGATCTTTTTGAACCTTGAAATACACTCTTAAACTTGATTAGTACCAAATAACTTCATATGCTTTATTATCATCAAAACACCAACTGGGGATTGTATCCTTTGGGCCAACAATCTCCCCCTTTTTAATGATGACAAAACATATGAGCTATTTAAAAGAAAATCTAGGAAAGAGCTTTGTAAAAAGTCCCCCTCAAGTTATGCTAGCTATCAAGTGCAAGATATCAAGTTATATGATAAAGGCATTGTATAAGAACATAATCAAACAAATACCAATAAATACTCATAATTACTTCTCTCCCTTTTGTCATGCATCAAAAAGATTAAGCAAAACAACCAAAAATTAAAATATATGTAGATTTTATTAGAAGGAAAACTCATGAATCAATAATACAAAATATTTATTTCTTCACAAATGAAAGAGAATCTGTTAAAATCAAGTGGCTTAGTAAAAATATCTGCTAGTTGAAAATTAATTGAACATAATCAATTTTGATATCACATTTGTCATAGTGATCTCTAAGAAAGTGATATCGAATTTCTATGTGCTTTGTCTTACTATGTTGATTTGCATTTTTAATCAGATGATTAGTTCTAGTAGTATCACAAAATATCTTAATATGATCATAATGTAAATTATAATCAAGGAAAATTTTTTCATCCAAAGGACTTGTGTACAACAAACCCCAGTCGCAACATACTCTGCCTTGGCGGTTGAAATGGCTACAGAATTTTGTTTTCTTAGAAGATTATGAAATAAGAAAATTTTCTAGAAACTGACAAGTTTTGCTTGCACTCTTCCTATCCACTCTACAACCAGCATAGTCAGCATCTGAAAAACTCGACAGGAAAAATGTCCGGTCTTCGGATACCACAAGTCCATTTCAATAGTGCCCTTAAAATATCTAATAATGCATTTTACCGCAATCATGTAGGACTCTTTAGGATAAGATTCGAATCTAGCACATAGACATACACTAAACATGATATCCGGCCTACTAGTTGTTAAATAAAGTAAACTGTCAATCATACTTTTATAAAGTTTAATGTCTACATTTATATCTTGTTCATTCTTGTCAAGTTTTGTTGTGGTAGCCATGAAAGTTTTGCTCGTCTTTGCACCTTCAAGTTCAAATTTCTTAATGAGTTCCCTTTGTGCTTGGTGATTAAGTTAAAACCTGCACATAAAAATACAGAATTTCAGAACTTTTAAAATAGTAGTGCAAGGTGCTCAATTCTACCACTATAGCAAGTGGCTATGCGGGTCATGATCCACAAGGAGGGTTTAGTAAGTTCTCTTTTATGCTACAAAGAATGGTTAAAGTTCTTCTTTTAGTTCTTTAAAAGAAAAGAGAAAAATGGAGTTAATGTCAAGTTAGGAGAAAGTGGAGGAATGAAAAGGTGGAGAAAATACAAGTGATATGTACAAAGAAATTGAAAAAGAGTGAAAGAGATTTGAAAGATTTTTGTCTTGGTAATTCACACTAAAAGTTAAAAGAAAGAAATAATTACTTACCTCCTTTGACCAAAAGCTTACCTTGAATATTTGGTGATGATATTACCTTGAAGTGGAGGCAATCAGCGCATAACCCATAAGAATTGATTCTTGTCTCTTCCACATTACATTATCAAGACAAAACAAGCATGAAATGATACAGACTGAGATTAAAATCCATCGTCATGAGCTATCGGTGGCACTCGCAAAGGCAAGACTCTTTTGATACTATAAGACTCACTTGGATAGCAATTGGTATAAGAAAGAGAAAAGTAGAAAAGAAAAGAAGAATACAAAAATAAAGTACATAAAAAAGGTAACTATAGATTCGATTTTATAACAATAAGAGAAAAGAAGAACAAGTTACACTGGTGTCACTCTCAGTACAAGCTAATTTTCATTTTCTTATTGAACTATGATCTCCTCTGAATTACATAAATGAAAACTAAAAATTACATAAAAAGAAAAACAAAAACCTACACTAAAGAGAATGAAAAAGTGAACTAAATTCTATCTCTGCATCATCGTTCCCTTTTTGCCTTTGAGATTGCAGGTATTTATAGGAGAAATGGAGAGGGCAGAGATAAGGGAAGCTGGCTATTTCTGAATTTGAATCATCTCCTTATCTCCAAACTTGATTTGATATGGATATTCAGTTCTGATCTGCAGCTTATTGGCATATTGAATGCTAAATATAACTTATCAATGATAGAATAAGAAATAATGATCAACTTAAGAGTTGTAGCACTTTTAGTCCTCTTTCTGGATCATCTTGAATCATAAGATTTGAATTCTGGTAGCGAATGTTATGATTCAAATACTAAAATATATCCGCTCAGAATCTGAGTCAAATTGCTTCATCTCATCTATTGATCTTCTCTCATCCATTTATCCTTTTGGATTTGGACTCTGTATTAGACGTTATCCTCAGTTGATCTTTAGCTTTAACCACTTGATTCATCAAAACTAATTTAATCAATTGGATTTGGGATCATCCTCCTCTAACCAAATAGATCTAGTTAAATCTGAATTTAACTGACATTTATTTGATTTTATCCTCTTTCTCCCCAATCATCTTCTGTAAAATAGACATTTAAGACAAGAAATTTAGCAGATGTATTACATGATAAATTTGGATATGTAATAAAGAATAATGTAATAAATGTATGCAATCACATCCCCACACCTATCTTTTGCTCGTCCTCCACCAAAAGAATAAAACTAAATCAAAGATTATCATACCACTTTCGCAGGTCACGCGATTGCACTGAGCTTGTGCAACAAGCCGTTAAACCTCTAAGTTACTCCTAGATGACGAGTTTTGTCTCGTGAGGATTTTCAGTGGATTGCACCCACAAAATCCATAAAGAAAGAGAAAAATATTAATATATTGAAAACACATTTTGAAAGAAAAATTTTTAAAATGTTATTGTAAGATTTAAGTAATCTATAAGTTATAAGAAAACTGAATTTTTTATTCCTAAACTTAGCCTCTATTCAAAAATTTGTTATCAATCAAAGTAAGGAGTCAAATTGTGCTTCTCATCTAGTGTATTACTTTACTCTAAGTCATATGCACCTTCGTGAACGTGAAGTTTTGACTAAGGATTCTTTAATTCTAACTCTTAGCATTATTTATTTATTTATATATATATTTTTTATTTTATTTTTGGTAGTATTATTCCTTAGTTCTATTAGGCTTTCTAATCTGCCCATGTAACGAGCCTTTAATCGGTGACTCCCAAACCAAATGGTCTTAGGGCACCGGGTGAGAAACGCCCAAGGATTTAATGACTCGAGCAAACAAGGCCACAAAACTAAGAATTTTATTATATGAACCTAGGCGTGAATACTTATGCTTTATGAGCCACAAATACCCAGCTTAATCAAAGGATTTTTATATATATTTTTTTTTTTCTTTTTTTTTCAAATTTATCTAATCATCTTTTGCATAAATACCAAGGCTTGCTTAGGCCAAAGCACCTAGCTAATCAATAATTAGATTTGTTTATTTTTCATATATATATATATATATGTATATATATATATATATGTATATATATATATATATATATATATATATATATATATATATATATATATATATATATGTATATATATATATATATATTAATAAGGCATAAGAATGTTTGTTTTTGAACCCTAAGTGTGTAAGTATATAAAATGCGCATATTTCATCAAGGCAAAGATCAAGACTAATTACTTTGACAAATTATCTTCCTAACCCTAAAATAAAATAATAATCTTATTTTGAGAAAGTAAAAGAAATCCTAATTTTGATTTTCTTATTCCTTAAAATTGACTTAATTTCTTGCAAAAAAAATATGTCAAAATATTATTTCTATTTTCAAAAAGTTTTTAAAAGTAAAGAAAATGTTAATTTTTTTTTATAAAAAGAAAAACCTAAGTTATATTAGAACCCTCCCCCACACCTATCTCATGCATTATCCTCAATTTATGAATTAATGCATAGATGCATGAAAAAGAAGAAAGGGAAGGAAAATATTACCTTAAGGTGGTGGTTCCGTGGCGGTCTGATTGGTCCACGAAATGCGGCCCAATCTAATTTGTGTAGAGTTAAGAGTGACCACCAGAATCTCTCTAATATATAACCCACTAAAATAATGTATGCATGAATGATTTTTATTAAATATTTTACCACATCTAATTTTCAAATCTCATAATTAATTTCAGGGTCAATTTTATCAACACCCTTGTCCAAAATGGAATGTGAAAAGATGGAATGATTGACTTGGACTTAGGAAGTACGGGAACTAATACCGACTCAGGAAAGTGACTTAAGTCAAGTAAAGGTTTAGGAGTTGAGATTGGTTCAGGAAGTGAGTCCAAATCAAGAAGTTGAAACTCAAGTCCACATTCATTTACCAACCACGGAATGTGACTTAACATTGGTGATTCAAGTTCAAGAATGACAGGTGTGAGAATCAAAACTGACTCTAAAATATTACTCAAGTTGGGTAACAAAACAGGAGTCAATATTAATTTAGAAATTTGAACTGGATCACAATTTGAGAATCTAGGTCACATTTCTCATTGAGTTCAATTTCATAGAAATGAGAACTTGCCAATTTTCAATGGGACTTTCAAAAGTATGAAATTGGTGAAGTTCAATATGATGATCATCAAAGATGGGCGATTCAATTTCATGATGAATTGGCACAGGATCCAATGTTGACTCGGGAAAAGATTGAAATCAGGTGAAGATACTGGAGTCATTATTGAATCAGAAAGTAGAATTGAATAACCAAGTTGGGGTTCAGGATCATATTCATTCTCAAGTTCAATTTCAGAAAAGGGATAACTTGCCAAACTGTCAATGTCATTTTCAAAATTTAGAGTTTTGGCAGGTTCAAATGATTGTACTGAAATGGAATCTTGTTTTCCAAAACAACATGATTCTTCGGCTCTAACAGAATGGTTAGTGACATCAGAAATGGTCAAATGGTGAGAATGGAGAGTTAGGACTATTATATCTATATCATGATTACGAGCGATTTGAGCCTGAGTCATGACTTCAAGCATCTTTAATTGTCGATTGGTTCATCATTTTATTGCGAGTGGACTTGAAAAGATGAACTGTTGTTTTGTAATTTGTGGTGAAATTGTGAGTCTGTGAGATTTTGTAATTGTTGCTTGGACTCTCGCATACTCATTTCCAAGATTGATGGTTTTCTATTTTGAACTGGTGGAACTGAGTATGAATCTTGAAAATATTGTGGACAAGGTGGATAAGGAGGATAAGTTAGTTGAAAATTGGATTCAGGGGAGGTGAATCCCCATTGACTCTATGAAGTGTTGAAATTATTTTAAAAATTATGGTCATAAGATTGGGGGTATGGGATATATTGATTCGGATAAGACCAATCCGACACAGTAGGTTGGTTAAAGTTATGATATGCCGGGTTGGTAATATCCCAAAAAGAGATCGGGGTGTAATGTGGATTACCATTAAAATTGAAAAAATTATTGTTATAAGCCAAATCACATAGGAAATGTTAAACACAAAAAAAGAAAACAAACAAATAAGCAAACAAAAAAAGAAAAAAAATTCTAAACTAAGTTAGAGTAGACCTTAGACCTAGACGACCCCTAACTGGTTAGACTGCCACCGGAGGTATATTGTAGAATCTGACCACAAGTTAATCGGTGAGGTAGGGGCAAGATTGGTGGGAGGTATCCGCACAGAAGCGACAGGCTAATTAAGTCAAACCACCAGCCTTCGGGATTTCGCCCCTTAATCTCCAACCTTAGACACCGATTTGGCAAGAGTCAAATTTAAATCAACTTCCCCCTTAGGTCAGTCTCCTATTTAAGTCTGAGATGTCCCTTGGGCCAACGTCTACTCAGTTTTAGTTATGCTTGGGTTAGTGAGTGAGGAGATTGTTTGTGGGTTAAGGGAGGGTAATGACTTCCCCACCTTATCTTCTTTATAGTACAAGCCCTTAAATCAATTTAGTGCAGTGTACAAGTATCTAGAAAAGAAAGTAACACTCAAGCAATATTTCATACAAGACTGAACCTTATACCAAATGCTATGCACACATACCTTGGCTCCAGCACTCTTCAACAGTAAATAGAAAATGTAATGAAATAGACTTGTGCCTAAATGCAAAGTCTAAATCATTTTTAGCATTTACAATCAACTTTTTACTGTTGTGTTAGAAATATATATACAGTGAGTCAAACAAGAAAATAAATGTTACAGAGATCAAACTATACAATTCAGCCAATCTGTAAAAATACAGGTTAGTAGTTCACTCAGATTGCAATAGGAATGTAGCAAATCTGAGGGCTTCTAGGCTCTGCTTTCTTGAGCAGAGTCCAGGGCCACTTCTATGTCCACTGCAGCAAAAATTCCTTGTTGTTAAATCTGTACACCAAAAATAAAGAAGAAAGTTAACCAAAAAATAAATCTAAAAAGAGAATAACTTACCGTCTCTCCTCGACAACGGTGCCAAAATTTGATTAATTTAAAACCTGCACATAAAAAATAGAATTTCAAAACTTTTAAAACAGTAGTGCAAGGTGCTCAATTCTACCGCTATAGCAAGTGGCTATGCGGGTCATGATCTACAAGGAGCGACTAGCGATGAAAGTTTTTAGTAAGTTCTCTTTTATGCCACAAAGAATAGTTAAAGTTCTTCTTTTAGTTCTTTAAAAGAAAAGAGAAAAATGGAGTTAAAGTCAAGTAAGAAAGAAAGTGGTAGAATGAAAAGGTTGAGAAAATAGAAGTGATATGTACAAAGAAATTGAAAAAGAGTGAAAGAGATTTAAAAGATTTTGGTGTTGGTAATTTACACTAAAGTTAAAAGAAAGAAATTAAAAATAATTACTTACCTCCTTTGACCAAAAGCTTACCTTGAATCTTTGGTGACGATGTTACCTTGAAGTGGAGGTAATCAGCGCATAGCCTATAAGAGTTGATTCTTGTCTCTTTCACATTACATCATTAAGATAAAACAAGCACGAAATGATACAGACTGAGACTAAAATCCATCGTCATGAGCTATCGGTGGCACTCGCAAAGGTAAGGCTCTTTCGATGCTATAAGACTCACTTGGATAGCAATTGCTACAAGAAAGAGAGAAGTAGAAAAGAGAAAGAAGAACACAAAACCAAAGTACATAAAAAAGGTAACTATAGATTCGATTTTATAACAATAAGAGAAAAGAAGAACAACTTAAATCGGTGTCATTCTCAGTACAATCTTCATTCTCATTCTCCTATGAAATTATGATCTCCTCTGAATTACATAAATGAAAACTGAAAATTATATAAAAAGAAAAATAAAAATCTACACTAAAGAGAATGAAAAAGTGAACTAAATTCTATTTCTGCATAATCGTTCTCTTTTTGCTTTTGAGATTGCAGGTATTTATAGGAGAAATGCAAAGGGCAGAGATAAGAGAATCTGGCTATTTCTAAATTTGAATCCTCGCCTTATCTCCAAACTTGATTTGATGTGGATATTTAGTTCTTATCTGTAGCTTATTCTTATCTGCAGCTTATTGGCGTATTGATTGCAAAATATAACTCATCAAATGACAGAATTAGAAATAATTATCAACTTAAGAGTTGTATCCCTTTAAGTCCTCTTTTTGGATGATCTTTAATCATCAGATTTGAGTTCTGGTAGCGAAAGTTATGATTCAAATACTAAAATGTATCCAGCCAGAATCTGAGTGAAAATTTTGTAAATCACCTAGAGGGGGGGTGAATAGGTGATGGCTAATCTAATGGTCACTTAATGATGAATGATGCAAATGATGCAGAAGCTAAAAACAATTATGACCTAATTAAATCTTTTACACTAAACACCACGTATAACCAAGAGTGTTGCCGAATTCCCCGTGAAGGGCTCTGGACAAACTCCTCTAAATTCCCCTTGAATGGGTTGAGGTGCCGCGTTGGCTCTCTTGGTTGAATACAAGTGTTAGCAACAATCCCACGCAAGTATATATATCAATTATGCACACAACATATATCAAGCATGTAAATGTAAAGACAATATAAGCTATGCAAGATATAAAAGAGACAAAGAGAGAGAGAGAGAGAGAGCAATCGCAAGCACAAGGGTATGTTTCGAGGTTCGAGCGCACTTGCTCTACATCCCCGCCTTCGACACACGAAGGACTTCCACTATGCAAGATCCCAATGGATCTCTCCTCGGTGCCGCAACACCTACAAGCCCTCGGACTCTCTAGTCCCGTACACACCGCAAGCCCACCAGCTCGCCGAGGCCGCACCTCAAACCTCCGAGTCCGCACCCGAACTCAAAACAACGACGAGCACACTTGCCCGTCTCCTCAAAGAACAAGGAAAAGATCTTTGGTGATCTACAACACTTTGATCACCAATTACAAACTCTCACAACACAATCCTATAGATAGATAAGGCAATGGATAGCTCAAGTGATTGTGAGAAAGCAAGGAAAGAACTATGGTGAAAAACTCAAGAAATCTCTTTTAACACTCTTTATAAAATCTTCCCTTTAGATAGGAAATATTTGCTCACTATTTTGTGGAGAAAACTCTTCTGAAAGTATGGGAAAAACTGGCTCTAAAGGTCTCCAAAATCTTATTACAAAACAATGACAAGACCCCCCAATTTATAGGCCAAAAAAATATAGCCGTTGGGATCTGTCAGTACTGCCGGTCGACCGGCCCGGTCGACCGCCAACGGTCGGATTTCTGACTGTTGGAGCCACGGTCGACCGGTGCGGTCGACCGAACTTTCCAGAGAGCACTGCTCTCTGGAGCGGTCGACCGGCACGGTCGATCGTCCACCAGTACACACAGGCGTGCACGTTTGTGCACGTCGGTCGACCGGCCCGGTCGACCGACTTCAGGATTAGTCGACTAGTTAAGTTGACTAGTCGACTTGGCTGAAGCCTGAAAAAGGTTTTTCTGAGATAAAAAATTTGTCTTTTTGGCTCATATAAAATCCCATAAAATCTACAAAAAATAGTTTTACCAATATACTTTGATATACAAACATGCTTGCACAAAATCAAGGCATGTTATAAAAGATTGGACTATTTTTGTAACTTGGAAATATTTGGCCCATTATAAAAACTGTATTTTTTCTAACACAATATTTTCCAAAACATATTTTTTCAAATCTTCATCAAATACAAAAACAAGATATACTTTTAAAGCATAGTGTGTATGGATATGATCCACTACACAATCAAGATGAAATATCTATGTTTTTGTCATAAAGCTCTAAACTTGGTTTTGGTTTAAAGATATGTATATGATAAATACCAAAAACCAAACTTATATTTTTCAAAATGAAAAATCTTTTCTAAACAAAAAAAAATCTTTTATGAAAATAATTCTAAATCAAGAGTGTGTGTGTATATGTACTTGAGCAATCCACCAACTATCTATCCTTTACATTTTTAACTAAAACAAAAATAAAATCTTATACCTAGACACAAATCTTCATCTTCTTGAAGTCTTCTCTTGAAGGCTTCTCATCTTCTTGACTTGGTCCAAGCTTGATCCAAAAGCTCCTTGGATCACACCGTGCTAGCTCCAAATCTTGATATTTTGTCCTTTGTTGAGCTATGCACCTACTAAGATCTTGATAATGAATCTGTCACTAATCAACACAAGATCATTAGTAAATATAACTTCATGAGTTGATCATCATCAAAACTAGGGTGATAGGCCTTTGGGCAAACAATCTCCCCCTTTTTGATGATGACAAAACTCATGAGGTTATATATGCATGGATTAAAGTAAAGCTTCAAGGAAGCTCCCCCTTAACTCATGCATAGACATAAATAATAATATATGACAATGAAGCTCATAAATATGTATGCAAATGATGGAGATGAAACAAAATAAATCTTTTTCTCCTATTTGCAAAACAAAACATATATGCATAAATAACAAGGAAGACAAATACTACTCCCCCTTAAGCAATAAAAACATGCATATATACTCAAATACTTCTCCCCCTTTTTGTCAATCATCAACAAAGGGTTCAAAGTAAAATGAAATCAAATAAATTTTTCTCCCCCTTTTTGTCAAAAACAAAAAGATCAAGAAGGGGTAGTACAAATCAATCAATAAAGATTTATATGCGATATACATTCATGAAGAGGAAGACGCTAAGTTAGCTTCCCTACACATATGCATTACATGAAGAAGGGATGACAAGCCCTAACTCACATAACACATATTATGTAATGCATAAGAGGAGATGTGAAGCTCCCCCTACACACGTATATCATATAAAGAAGAGTTGTCAAGCTCCTCAATTTATAATATACTCAACATGAATCCATATGTAAGAGAGATGTTAAGCTCTCCTTGCATATAGGAAATACGAATCAAACATTTTGAATTTTTCTTCAAAAATTTTGAACTTACTTAATAAAACACATTTTGAGATATCAAATCAACATATTTTTTTTTATTTTGATATCAATAGTAAACATATGAAAAAAATTTTATTTTTCATCATAAACTTTGTGCTTTTAAAAATGTGAGCCAATTGTAAGTTAAGCACATGGAAATCATATATATATATGAGAAATGAGTATACCAATTGAAATTGATACATACATATATATAAGAAAACAAAATATGAGTATATACAAAATAAGTTCATATTCATACCAATTGAAACGATTCAATGATACCAATTGACATAATAATAAAATCAAGTGTATATCTCATAACCTACAACCCTTCATATGCACAAGGTAAAAGATTTGTCAATTAAGCTTACAAGGCATACACGCCCATCCATCCGCCCATCGATGGTAGGGTTTTCAAAAATAGATTTGAAAATAAGCTTAGTTTGAAAAACTCTACCAAATGAAGAATTTGCACTAGAAAAAATGTTTTAAAACTAGTACGAAATCCTTCAAGTAAGAAATAAAGCAAAAATATTTTTCATGAAACACAAGTAAATCACATGGCACTAAAAACACTCTAATATCCATGAAGTCCATAGAATTTTCAAAAGAGGTGAGTGCACTAGTGTTATGTGGAACATGGTATCATGAAAATGTCAATAAATCTCAATATTTCTTTAAATGAGAAAACATGAAAATCATCACAAATTTTTCATTAAAAAAAATATATATTTCAAGATATATGTATGTTTTGACAACACAATAAGTATACATACATATCTCTTAAACACAATTGAGTCCATATAAATAGATTTGCATTAAAGGCAAATGACTCTAGAGGTATACATGTATATCTTAAAGTTTGACAAAATACACATATACATGAAATGAAAAACACATGATCATAAATCAAATCCAAAGAGAGAATACAAGTTTAAAAATGTATGTATCATCAAAACCAAGCAATACAAGCACATTTCATGGGTTCAAATAAGCATTCAAGCACAAATATAAATAGATTTATTTGTGGCTCACGACTTGTACAAGTATAAATCCTAGTGTTGACAAAAACTAACATATAAACTAATATTCAAATCATGAAGCATCAAATTTTGAGAAACTAGAATCATGTGTCAATCTCAAAAATTATTTGAAGAATAAATAACTAGTATAAATTGTTTTTGAAACTAGTTAAAGATCCTTCAAATATATCAAATCTTATGTTTTTCATAAACATAACTAGGTACATAAAAATTTAAGCACTCATGGTCTATAAGGCTCAAATGTTTTTAATAAAAATGTGAGTGTTAAATGATCATGTAAATAGCATTTTTATGAAAATAGTCAATGAAGCTCATAAGTCACATTTTTAAACAAAAACACGAAAAATCATTTTAATCAGAACACTAATCTTCATGGTATATGTATGATTAATCTAATCCTAACAATACACATACATATCCCAAATCTAAAAGAGTCTATCAAATGTATTTGCATGAAGGCAAGAGACTCACGGGTATACATGTATATTTATTAGATTTGAATTAAAAATACATATACATGAAGTAAAGCATAAAAATTGGTAAAGCATGTATAAATGAGAATCATCAAAACTAGTCTATACATATGCATATAGTGGGTACAAATGAGCATGAAGAGTGAATGTATATGAATCAATTTGATACTCACTAAGTGTACATGTATAAAAGCAAGTTTGACACATTCTACATCTAAGCATGTAAATGCCACATGAAGCACACAAATCATAAAACATGAACATGCTATGAATATGATGAATGAACAAGCATGAACAAGCTCCTAACATGGTGGTTGTCCCACCAAGCTTCCTTGATAGCGGTGCTCCAAATGTGTGTCCATCAAGTCCATTTGCATCCACTACCAAGGCACCAATTCTCTCACGTTTTGTGAGAGCCCTCACCTACATCACAAACAAATGGTGGGAGTTTTGGTACCCATATTTTCTTGTAGGGTCCACGGGGGTTAGCTTTGTTGTAAGGAACCCAAAATCTTTTATTTTTAGCAAAATTAAAATGACCTAATCTATCATAACAGTATTTTGCTAAATGGCCTTTGCGGCCACAATGTGTACATATGTACACCTTAGTATGCTTATGTGTAGGAGTGTGATCATGTTGTGCAACATAAGCAAATGCATGGTTATGATGTGCATGAATGTATGGAGTTTGTTTCTTTGAAAACATTGACTCCAACCTAGAATGATTGAAAGCACAAGAGTTCAAAGTCGAACTCAAACCATCCATTTTATTTTTCAAATTCTTAATCTCATTAGTGGTGGCATGAAAAGCATGATGAGATATATGATCATTTTTCTTTTTCTTTTGTGAAACAAAATCTTTTTTTTTTGTCACAAATTTTTCTTTTCAAAGAATTATTTTCTTGAAAAACATCTTCTCTTTGTTTTTTCACCAATCAATTTTATCTTTCAAAATAGTGTTCCCTTCACATAAATCATTCAATTTTGTAAGCAAGGAAACATTCTCATTTTTCAAATCTTTGTTTTCCTTTTCTAAGCATGCCATTTTATTTTCTAATGAATCTTTTTCATTAAGCATGGCATTAAAATTCTTTTTCAAATTATTGTTGTCTTTTTCTAGACATGCAATGTTAGATTTAAATGCATCTTGTTCTATATGCATGCAAGCAATGTTCTTTTTTAAATTTTTATTTTCCTTTTTAATCATGTCATATTTTTCAAGCAATAGATGACAAAAAGTAGATAGCTCATCATATGACATGTCCTCATCATCGGATTCGGAGTTTACCTCAAGGGGTTATCCCCTTGGACCATATAGCATACGTTGGAGATGTCGCTTCCAACGTCCGAATCGCTCCCCGCATAGTATAGATCTTTTTCACCGAGGGAGATGAGGGTATTCCAAACTACAAAAGCCGAATCAAAGTTAGAAACTCTAGATAAATAAACATCATCTAGGGTAGACTTGATAGCATGAAGGGCTTTTGCATTAGCCTCAAAATTCTTACCATTTGAACAATATGAATCATTAGATATGGCAAGATAAACATGAATGCCTAAGGCCTTGAGGTACAATGACATCTTAACCTTCCAAATTTGGATGTTAAGAATGTCAAAGGTGGGTGGTGACATGAAGTCCATGGTGTGTGTACAAAAATATTGTGATTAGCCTAAAAATAAGGATCTTTTACTCTAGGTTGTTAGACCCAAATCAGAGTACCAAGCTCTGATACCAATTGTAAATCACCTAGAGGGGGGGTGAATAGGTGATGGCTAATCTAATGGTCACTTAATGATGAATGATGCAAATGATGCGGAAGCTAAAAACAATTATGACCTAATTAAAGCTTTTACACTAAACACGACGTATAACCAAGAGTGTTGCCGAATTCCCCGTGAAGGGCTCTGGACAAACTCCTCTAGATTCCCCTTGAATGGGTTGAGGTGCCGCGTTGGCTCTCTTGGTTGAATACAAGTGTTAGCAACAATCCCACGCAAGTATATATATCAATTATGCACACAACATATATCAAGCATGTAAATGTAAAGACAATATAAGCTATGCAAGATATAAAAGAGACAAAGAGAGAGAGAGAGAGAGAGAGAGAGAGAGAGAGAGAGAGAGCTATCGCAAACACAAGGGTATGTTTCGAGGTTCGAGCACACTTGCTCTACATCCCCGCCTTCGACACACGAAGGATTTCCACTATGCAAGATCCCAATGGATCTCTCCTCGGTGCCGCAACACCTACAAGCCCTCGGACTCTCTAGTCCCGTACACACCGCAAGCCCACCGCTCGCCGAGGCCGCACCTCAAACCTCCGAGTCTGCACCCGAACTCAAAACAACAACGAGCACACTTGCCCGTCTCCTCAAAGAACAAGGAAAAGATCTTTGGTGATCTACAACACTTTGATCACCAATTACAAACTCTCACAACACAATCCTATGGATAGATAAGGCAATGGATAGCTCAAGTGATTGTGAGAAAGCAAGGAAAGAACTATGGTGAAAAACTCAAGAAATCTCTTTTAACACTCTTTACAAAATCTTCCCTTTAGATAGGAAATATTTGCTCACTATTTTGTGGAGAAAACTCTTCTGAAAGTATGGGAAAAACTGGCTCTAAAGGTCTCCAAAATCTTATTATAAAACAATGACAAGACCCCCCAATTTATAGGCCAGAAAAATATAGCCGTTGGGATCTGTCAGTACTGCCGGTCGACCGCCAACGGTCGGATTTCTGACCGTTGGAGCCACGGTCGACCGGTGCGGTCGACCGAACTTTCCAGAGAGCACTGCTCTCTGGAGCGGTCGACCGGCACGGTCGACCGTCCACCAGTACACACAAGCGTGCACGTTTGTGCACGTCGGTCGACCGGCCCGGTCGACTGACTTCAGGATTAGTCGACTAGTTAAGTTGACTAGTCGACTTGGCTGAAGCCTGAAACAGGTTTTTCTGGGATAAAAAATTTGTCTTTTTGGCTCATATAAAATCCCATAAAATCTACAAAAAATAGTTTTACCAATATACTTTGATATACAAACATGCTTGCACAAAATCAAGGCATGTTATAAAAGATTGGACTATTTTTGTAACTTGAAAATATTTGGCCCATGATAAAAACTGTATTTTTTCTAACACAATATTTTCCAAAACATATTTTTCCAAATCTTCATCAAATACAAAAACAAGATATACTTTTAAAGCATAGTGTGTATGGATATGATCCACTACACAATCAAGATGAAATATCTATGTTTTTGTCATAAAGCTCTAAACTTGATTTTGGTTTAAAGATATGTATATGATAAATAGCAAAAACCAAACTTATATTTTCAAAATGAAAAATCTTTTCTAAACAAAAAAAAATCTTTTATGGAAACAATTCTAAATCAAGAGTGTGTGTGTATATGTACTTGAGCAATCCACCAACTATCTATCCTTTACATTTTTAACTAAAACAAAAACAAAATCTTGTACCTAGACACAAGTCTTCATCTTCTTGAAGTCTTCTCTTGAAGGCTTCTCATCTTCTTGACTTGGTCCAAGCTTGATCCAAAAGCTCCTTGGATCACACCGTGCTAACTCCAAATCTTAATATTTTGTCCTTTGTTGAGCTATGCACCTACTTAGATCTTGATAATGAATCTGTCACTAATCAAACACAAGATCATTAGTAAATATAACTTCATGAGTTGATCATCATCAAAACTAGGGTGATAGGCCTTTGGGCCAACAAATTTCTTCATCTCATCCATTGATCTTCTCTCATCCATTTATCCCTTTGGATTTGGGCTCTGTATTTGACGTTATCCTCGGTTGATCTTTAGCTTTAACCACTTGATTCACCAAAAATTGAATTTAACCAATTGTATTTGGGATCATCCTCCTCTAACCAAATAGATTTAGTTAACTCTGAAATTAATTGATATTTATTTGATTTTATCCTCTTTCTCCCCATGATTATCTTCTACAAAATAGACATTTAAGATAAGAAATTTAGCAGATTTATTACATGATAAATGTGGATATGTAATAAAGAATAATGCAATAAATGTATGTAATCACTTGACTTGATTTATAAAAATCTCATCACTCCTTTGCTTGATTTAGAGTCCAAGGAAGTAGTTTTGCTCACCCATCATAGACATCTCAAACTCATTTTTCATGCATGATTCAAAATCTTTGCAAAACTTTTCATAAGTAGATCCAAATATAATACCATTAACAGAAATTTAAACAATAAGAATATCACTATCTACATGTTTTATAAATAAAGTGGTATCTATTTTACCTTTTACAAAACCATTTGAGATAAGAAATGTTGAAAGTCTTTCATACCAAACTCTAGGAGCTTATTTTAAATCATATAAAGTTTTGTCTAATTTGAAAACAAAATCCGGATATGTAGGATCAACAAACCTAGGAGGTGTTCAACATACACTTCCTCTTCAATAAAACCATTTAAAAATGCATTTACATCCATTTGAAAAAGTTTGAAATCTTTATAAGAAGTAAAAGCAAGTGTAATCCGTATGGCTTCAATCCGTGCTACGGGTGTAAACATTTTCTCAAAATCGATACCATTGATTTGGGTGTAACCTTGGCCACTAACCTGGCTTTATTCCTGACAACATTACCTGACGCATCCAACTTGTTCCTAAAAGTTTATTTAGTACCAATTGTTGGTATATCATGAGGTCTAGGAACAAAGTGCCAAACTTGGTTGCGCTCAAATTGATTGAGCTCTTCTTGCTTTGTAAGCAACCAATATGAGTCACCCTTCGAGGATGTTCTTTGGTTCAATATGAGAAATAAAAGCAAAAATGCCACAAAAATCTTGGAGTTTGGAGCGAGTAGTTACCCCCTATGATACATTACTTATGATAAGTTCTTTGACATGACTTGTAGCGAATCTCCAATCTTTTGGAAGTGGCAGTGTTGGTGCCACTTCAACCTCTTGAACTTCACCTTGTTTATCAAGCTTTAGCTTATCTTCTTTGATAGGTGAATCCTTCAAAGTTACTTTCTCCATGTCTTCACCTAAAGAAACAATTTCTACAACATTCTTAAAAAAACATTAGGTTCTTCAAACTTAACATGCATAGATTCTTCAATTGTCAAAGTAGATTTATTGAAGATTCTACAAGCCTTGATAGTGTTAGAATAACTAAAAAAATAGCTTAAAAGTTTTAGAATCAAATTTACCTAAGTTATCTTTGGTGTTTAAAACAAAACAAAAAAACTCTAAAGTGAGAAATATTAGGCTTTCTCAAATAGTAAATTTCAAAAGAAGTTTTGAAAGTATTTTTACAAAAATAAATTCTATTTGATATGTAACATGAAGTGTTTATGGTCTCGGCCCATAAATATTGAGGGGGTCTATATTCACTAATCATTGTCCTAACCATTTCTTGAAGAGTACGATTCTTCCTTTCAACGACTCCATTTTATTGTGGAGTTTTAGGACAAGATAATTCATGCCTAATTTCATTTTCTTCACAATAAGTGATAAAAGAATTGTTAATGAATTTACTACCTCTATCACTTCTCATGCGTAAAGTTGAAAAACAATTTTCTTTTCCCTTTTTCTTATAACATTAAAATACGAAAAAACTTGATCTTTATGTTCCAAAAAGAAAACCCATGTAAAATGAGAAAAATCGTTGATTGAAGCAAAACCTGCACAAAAAATACAGAATTTTAGATTTAGAATGAAGATGTGCAAGTGCTCAATTCTCACCGCTATAGCAAGTGGCTATGCGGGTCGTGATCCACAAGGAGGGTTTTGCGATAGAAGCGTTTACGTTTCTTTATTGAAATCTTAATGAAGATAAAACGAAGATTCTTCTTTGATTTTAAGAAAAAAAGAAAAAGAATTATGTTAAAGTTAGAAAGAAAATGAGAGATGAAGAAGGTGGAAAGAAAAGACTATTTACAAAGAAAGGGGAAAGAAAGAGTTGGAAGATGAGTGTTGGTGATTTAATCTACAGAAATAAACGAAAAGAAAGAAAGATAAAGAAGTACTCACCTAGTTTGGGTGATGACTTACCTGGAATCCTTGCATGTTCTACCTTGCTTTGGAGGCGTTCAACGCAAAAGTCATAAGATCGAGCTCAGTCCCTGTTCGCATTACATCATCAAGCCTCGCAAGAATGAAGAGATACGGATCTTGAGGAGAACGTCTTCATGAAGTATCGTTGGCACTCACAAAGGCTTTTGTATACTTATACTTCTGGATTCACTTGCAAGCTCATCAAAAACAAAAGAGGTAAAGCAGAAAGAGGAAGAAGAAAACAAAAGAAAATACGAACATAAACAAATGTTTACCTTTATTGCTTGCAGAAACAATGGAAGAAAGGAGGAGGGTACATCAGTGTCATTCTCAACATAAGTCTCTCTCACTTACTCACATGAATCTTTTTCTAACCTAAGCTTACATTCAAATTACAATTATATAAAAAGAAAAAAAAACCTAAACTACAAGAAATGAAAACTAGGCTAAATCCTCTCTCTGCATGGTCGTCCCATTTTCAGCGCAAAGACTGCCTTTTTATAGGCAAAAACCCAACGTGCAGGATCCCGGGGAGATCGGGGGAGCAAACGCTCCCCCTAACTCCCCAACCAAGCCGCGAAAACGCGGCTTAGGCCGCGTTTCCGCGGCCAGGGTGTGGCTAGGTGGCCACACCCTGTTGGTGGGTCGCCCTGGTTTCGCTTTCTGCTTTTATCTTCAGTTGGGTTTTCAGTTTGAGTCCCGTATTGTGACGAAATGGCCTTGGATTCTTGGCTTTAACCGATCGATCCTAAGAGGATTCTTCTCAACCGGTTTTCAACCTCTTGATTTTGCCCTGATTCAGTGAGCTCGAATTAATTCTGATTTAACTCAGAATTTTGGTGGGCTTTTGGGCTCATTTCTCTTCATCTCCTTAAGGAATAGGCCTGCAAATAAATTAAGCATTTAATTAAAACAATGCAGATTTTATTCTATAATAAGTATGAAAATATGATACTAAATATGCAACATTAGCGACCAATCATACCCCTATACCTATCTTTTGCTCGTCCTCGAGCAAAACAACTAAACTATACTAAGGATTATTAGACCACTTTCGCAGGTCACGCGATTGCACTGAGCATGTGCAACAAGCCGTTAAACCTCTAGGTTTCCCCTAGAGGACGAGTTTTGTCTCGTGAGGGTTTTCAGCGGATTGCACCCACAAAATTCATAAGAAAGAGAAACAACGAGTTAGTATTTTCAAAATGCATTTTGAAAGAGAAAAATATTTGAAATATAATTGTAAGATCTAAGCAATCTATAAGTTATAGGAAAACTGAATTTTTCATTCCTAAACTTAGTCTCTATTCAAAAATTTGTTATCAATCAAAGTAAGGAATCAAATTGTCTTCTCATCTAGTCTATTACTTTACCCTAAGTCATATGCACCTTGTGACTGTGAAAATTTTTACTAAGGGTTCATTAACTCTAACTCTTATGCCTTATTTATTTATATATACTTTTTTTTTGTGGTATTATTCCTTAGTTCTATTAGGCTTTCTAATCTGCCCATGTAACGAGCCTCTAATCGATGACTCCCAAACCAAATGGTCTTAGGGCACCGGGTGAGAAAACACCCAAGGACTTAAGGACTCGAGCAAATAAGGCCACAAAACTAAGGATTTTATTATATGAACCTCTTTTAGGCGTGAATACTTATGTTTTATTAGGCACAAATACCCAGCTTAATCAGAGGATTTTTATATATTTTTTCTCTCAAACTTATCTAATCATCTTTCGCATAAATACTAAGGCTTGCTTAGGCCAAAGCACCTAGCTAATCAATAATTAGATTTGTTCATTTTTCATAGATTTTTTTTCTTTTTTTTCTTTTATATATAAGGCATAAGAATCTTTGTTTTTGAACCCTAAGTGTGTAAGTGTATGAAGTGTGCATATTTCATTAAGGTAAAGATCAAGATTAAATTACTTTGACAAATTATCTTCCTAATCCTAAAAATCAAACAAATAGTCTTATTTTGACCAAGTATAAGAAATCCTAATTTGGATTTTCCTATTCCTTAAAATTAACTTAATTTCTTACAAAAATATGTCAAAATATTGTTTCTATTTTCAAAAAGTTTTTAAAAGCAAAGAAAATGTTAAATTTTTTTCTTAATAAAAAGAAAACCTAAGTTATGTTAGAACCCTCCCCCACACCTATCTCATGCATTGTCCTCAATATATGAATTAATGCATAGATGCATGAAAAAGAAGAAAGGGAAGGAAAATGTTACCTTAAGGTGGTGGTTCCGGTGGTGGTCTGATTGGTCCTCGAAATGTGGCCCAATCGACTTTTCATGGGGTTCGGAGGAACCCATCAGAAATTACTCTAATATAACCCACTAAAACGATGTATCCATAAAGGATTTTATTAAATATTTGACCCCATCTAATTTCCAAATTCCATAATTAATTTCGGAGTCAAATTTATCAACCACCTTGTCCCAAAATGGAGTATGAAATGATAGAATGATTGTCTTGGACATAGGAAGTATAGGAACTAATACCGACTCAGGAAGGTGACTTAAGTCAAGTAAAGGTTTAGGAGTCGAGATTGGTTCAAGAAGTGTGTCCAAGTCAAGAAGTTGAAACTTAAGTCCACATTGATTTTCCAACAATGGAATGTGACTTAATATTGGTGATTCAAGTTCATGAATGATAGGTGGGGGAATCAGAACTGACTCTAAAATATTACTTAAGTTTAGTAACAAAACAGGAGTCAATATTGATTCAGAAAGTTGAACTGGATCACAGATTTGAGAATCTAGGTCACATATCTCATTGAGTTCAATATCAAAAAAATGAGAACTTGCCAATTTGTCAATAGGATTTTCAAAAGTATAAAATTGGTCAAGTTCAATATGATCATAAAAAATAGGTGATTCAATTTCATGACGAATTGGTACAAGATCCAATGTTGACTCGGGGAAAATATTGAAGTCAGGTGAAGATACCAGAGTCATTATTGAATCAGGAAGTAAAACTGAATCACTAAGTTGAGGTTCATGATCATATTCATTTTCAAGTTCGATTTCAAGAAAAGGATAACTTGCCAAACTGTCAATATTCTTTTCAAAATTTGGAGTTTGGACAAGTTCAAATGATTGTTCTGAAATGGAACCTTGATTTCTAAAACTACATGACTCTTCGACTCGAACAGAATGATTAGTGACATTAGAACTGGTCAAACGGTGAGAATGTAAAGATTGGACCATCATATCTATGTCGTGATTACGAGCGTTTTGAGCCTGAGTCATGGCTTCAAGCATCTCTTCATAGGTGATATGTTCATTGTTTTGATGAAAAGATGAAGTATTGTCTTGGAATTGGTGGTGAAATTATGAGTCTATCAGATTTTGGGATTTGTGTTTGGACTCACGCATACTCATTTCCAAAATTGATAGCTTTCTATTTTGGACTGGTGGAACTGAGTATGAATCTTGGAAATATTGTGAACTAGGTAGAGAAGGAGGACAAGTTGGATGAAAATTAGACTCGGGGTAGGTGAATCCTCACTGACTCTGTGAAGAGTTAAAATCATTCTGGAAATTATAGTTATTAAATTGGGGGCATGGGTTATATTATAGTTATTAATCTTGGAAACGATAGAAGCGTTTACGTTTCTTTATTGAAATCTTAATGAAGATAAAACAAAGATTCTTCTTTGATTTTAAGAAAAAAAGAAAAAGAATTATGTTAAAGTTAGAAAGAAAATGAGAGATGAAGAAGGTGGAAAGAAAAGACTATTTACAAAGAAAGGGTAAAGTGTAGGTTCACCTAGAGGGGGGGTGAATAGGTGATGGCTAATCTAATGGTCACTTAATGCCAAATGATGCGGAAGCTAAAACAATTATGACCTAATAAAATCTTCTTACACTAAACACCACGTATAACACAAGAGTGTTGTCGAATTCCCCGTGAAGGGCTCTGGACAAACTCCTCTAGATTCCCCTTGAATGGGTTGAGGTGCCGCGTTGGCTCTCTTGGTTGAATACAAGTGTTAGCAAACAACCCAAGCAATATATCAATATGAGCACAAGAAATATATCATGCATATAAAGGTAAAGACAAGATAAGTAATGCAAGATATAAGTAAAGGGGGAGAGAGGGAGAAAAAGGCAATCGCAAACACAAAGGGTTTGTTTCGAGGTTCGAGCACACTTGCTCTACATCCCCGCCTTCGACACACGAAGGATTTCCACTATGCAAGATCCCAATGGATCTCTCCTCGGTGCCGCAACACCTACAAGCCCTCGGACTCTCTAGTCCCTTACACACCGCAAGCCCAACGGCTTGCCGAGGCCGCACCTCAATCAACAAGAGTTCGCACCCGAACCCTAAACAACCACGAGCACACTTGCCCGTCTCCTCAAAGAACGAAGAAAAGATCTTTGGTGATCTAAACACTTTGATCACCAATTACAAACTCTCACAACACAATCCTATGGATAGATAAGGCAATGGATAGCTCAAGTGATTGTGAGAAAAACAAGGAAGAGAATGGTGGTGAAAAACTCAAAGACTTTCTTTTAAACTCTTGATAAAACTTTCCTTTAGATAGGAAATATTTGCTCTCTATTTTGTGGAGAAAACCTCTAGAAAGAGTGGGAAAAACTAGCTCTAAAACAATCTCCAAATCTTCTTACAAAATAGTCCACAAACTCCCAAATATATATAGGCTGTCAAAAACTACCCGTTGGGGCTTTGTCAGAACTGCCGGTCGACCGGTGCGGTCGACCGCCAACGGTCGGATTTCTGACCGTTGGAGCCACGGTCGACCGCCAGGGTCGACCGACCCACTGCAGCTGAGAGTCTAACTCTCTGTCGGTCGACCCGTGCGGTCGGCCGAACTTTCCAGAGAGCTCTGCTCTCTGGAGCGGTCGACCGGCACGGTCGGCTGTCCTCCAGTGCACAAAGGCGTGCACATCTGTGCACGTCGGTCGACCGGTCCGATCGGCCGACTCCATGATTAGTCGACTTATAAAGGAGGCAAGTCGACTTATCCGAAGCCTGAAACAGTTTTCTGGGATTAAAAAGTTAGTCTTTTTGGCTCAAATAAAATCCCATAAAATACATAAAAATCTACAAAAATAGTTTTACCAATATACTTTGATATACAGACATGCTTGCACAAAATCAAGGCATGTTATAAAATATTGGACTATTTTTGTAATATGGAAATATTTGGCTCAAGATAAAAACTGTATTTTCCAAAACAATATTTTCCAAAACATATTTTTCTAAATCTTCATCAAATACAAAAACAAGATATACTTTTAAAGCATAGTGTGTATGGATATGATCCACTACACAATCAAGATGAAATATCTATGTTTTTGGCATTAAGCTCTAAACTTGATTTTGGTCAAAAGATATGTAAACATGAAAATCAAAATCCAAACATGTATTTTGTCACAAAGAAAAAATCTTTTCTAAACTAAAAAATCTTTATGAAAACAATTCTATCAAGAGTGTGTGTGTGATATAATACTTGAGCAATCCACCAACTATCTATCCTTTACATTTTATCTAAAACAAAAATAAAATCTTATACCTAGACACAAGTCTTGATCTTGAAGTCTTCCCTTGAAGTCTTCTCATCTTCTTGACTTGGTCCAAGCTTGATCCAAAAGCTCCTTGGATCACACCGTGCTAGCTCCAAATCTTGACATTTTATCCTTTGTTGATCTATGCACCTACTAAGATCTTGATAATGAATCTGTCACTAATTAAACACAAGATCATTAGTAAACATAACTTCATGAGTTGATCATCATCAAAACTAGGGTGATAGGCCTTTGGGCCAACAATCTCCCCCTTTTTGATGATGACAAAACACATGAAGTTATATATGCATGGATTAAAGTAAAGCTTCAAAGAAGCTCCCCCTTAACTCATGCATAGACATAAATAATAACTATATGCAATAAAGCTCATAAACATGTATGCAAATGAATGGAGATAAAACATGCAACAAGCATAAATAATCAAAATCTTTTTCTCCTATTTGCAATACAAAAATATATATGCATAAATAACAAGGAAGACAAATACTTCTCCCCTTAAGCAATGAAAACATGCATATAAACTCAAATACTTCTCCCCCTTTTTGTCACTCATCAACAAAGGGTTCAAAGTAAAATCAAATCAAACAAATTTTTCTCCCCCTTTTTGTCATAAACAAAGAGATCAAGAGGGGTAATACAAATCAACAAAATGTTTTCTTTTTATAATTTTTCTTAAACAAAATTTTGAAAGGTATCAGAGCTTTTGTAAAACAAACAAATTTTAAGATACCAAATTGAAAGTAATCATTATTGTAAATCATATTGATACCAATTGATATTTAACAAATATGAAGTTGAAGCATATTGATATCAATAGTAAACATAATGATTAAAAATTTTATTTTTCATCAAAAATTTTGTGCTTTAAAAAATGTGAACCAATTGAAAGTTAAGCACATGAAAATCATATATATGTATGAAATGAGTATACAAGTGAAATTGATACATACATATATAAGAAACAAAATATGAGTATATACAAAATAAGTTCATATTGATACCAATTGAAACGATTCAATGATACCAATTGACATAACAATAAGATCAAGTGTATAACTCATAACCTACCATCCCTTGATATGCACAAGGTAAAAGATTTGTCAATTAAGCTTACAAGGCATACACGCCCATCCATCCGCCCATCAATGGTAGGGGTTTTCAACAATAGATTTGAAAAATAAGCTTTGTTTGAAAAACTCTACCAAATGAAGAACAATTAACTAGTTAAAATAATTTTTGAAAAACTAGTTAAAGATCCTTCAAAAACATGAAATCAAAGCATATGTATTTCATGAATCATACTAAATACATAAAAGTTCAAGCACTCATAGTCCATAAAGCTCAAAATTATCTTGAAAAGTAAAAGATGAGTGTTCAAAGGTTATGTAAATATCATTTTCATGAAAATAGACATTGAAGCTTAAAAAGATCATAAGTCACATTTTTAACAAAACAAAACATGAAAAATTATTTTTCATTAAAACACTAATCTTCATGGTATATGTATGATTTATTCAAAACTATCAATACACATACATATCCTAAACATAAAAGAGTTTATTAAAGATGTTTGCATGAAGGCAAGAGACTCACGGGTATACATGTATATTTATTAGATTTGAATTAAAAATACATATACATGAAGTAAAGCATAAAATAGGCAAAAACATGTATAAAAGAGAATCATCAAAACTAGTCTATACATATGCATATAGTGGATACAAATGAGCATGAAGTTCAAATATATATGAGTCAATTGTAGTTCACTATTCATATATGTATAAATGCAAGTTTGACACATTCTACATCTAAGCATGTAAATGCCACATGAAGCACACAAAAATATGAACATGCTATATGATATATGAAATTAAAAGCATGTACATAAAAGTAGGAGTTTAGAGAGTGTTACCAACTCCAAAGCTCCAAATATGGTGGTTGTCCCACCAAAGCTCCTTGATAGTGATGTGTCTAAGATGTGCCCATAAAGTCCATTGCATTCACTACCAAGGCACCAATTCTCTCACGTTTTGTGAGAGCCCTCACCTACATCAAAAGCAAATGGTAGGGGTTTTGGTACCCATATTTTCTTGGGTCCTTGAGGGTTAGCTTTGTAAGGCACCCAAACATTTTTATGATTAGCAAAATTTGAAACATGCAACTTATCAAAACAAAATTTTGCTAGATGGCCTTTACGGTCACAATGTGTACACTTGTACACCTTAGGATGCTTATGTGAATGTTTGTGATCGTGTTGTGCAACATAAGCAAATGCATGATGTGAGTGTGCATGAACATGGGGAACTTGTTTCTTTTGAAAAAAGGATTCCAATCTAGTATGGTTAAATGCACAAGAGTTCAAAGTTGAACTCAAACAATCCATTTTATTTTTCAAAACTTTTATCTCATTAGTGGTGGCATGTAAAGCATGATGAGATAAAGAATCATTTTTCTTCTTTTTAAAAACCTTTTCTTTTTCCCTTTCTTTTTCAAAGAGTTGTTTTCTTAAAAAATAATTTCCTTTTGAGTTTCCACCAAAATAATTTTATCTTTCAAAATAGTTTTTCCTTCACATAAATCATTTAACTTAGACATGAGGGAAACATTTTCATTTTCAAAAACTCATTTTCTTTTTCTAAGCATGCAATGTTAGATTTAAATGAATCTTGTTCTATATGCATGCAATCAACTTTCTTTTTCAAATTTTTATTTTCCTTTTTAATCATGTCATATTTCTCAAGCAATAATTGACAAATTGTACAAAGCTCTTCATATGACATGTTATTATCCTCATCCTCGGATTCGGAAGTTACCTCAAGGGGGTTATCCCCTTGGACCATATAGCACACGTTGGAGGTGTCGCTTCCAACGTCCGAATCACTCCCCGCATAGTATTGATCATTTTCGCCAAGGGAGATGAGGGTGTTCCAAACTACAAAAGCCAAATCAAGATTAGCTACCCTAGATAAATAATCATCATTTAGGGTAGATCTTAAAGCATGTAGGGCTTTTGCATTAGCCTCAATATTCTTACCATTTAAACAATATGCATTATTGGTTGTGGCAAGATAAACATGAATACCTAAGTCTTTGAGGTACAAGGACATCTTCACCTTCCATAAATAGATGTTAACAATGTCAAACATGGGTGGTGACATGAAGTCCATGGTGTGTGTACAAATATAGTGATTAGCCTAAAATGAGGATCTTTTACTCTACGTTGTTAGACCAAATCAGAGTACCAAGCTCTGATACCAATTGTAGGTTCACCTAGAGGGGGGGTGAATAGGTGATGGCTAATCTAATGGTCACTTAATGCCAAATGATGCGGAAGCTAAAACAATTATGACCTAATAAAATCTTCTTACACTAAACACCACGTATAACACAAGAGTGTTGCCGAATTCCCTGTGAAGGGCTCTGGACAAACTCCTCTAGATTCCCCTTGAATGGGTTGAGGTGCCGCGTTGGCTCTCTTGGTTGAATACAAGTGTTAGCAAACAACCCAAGCAATATATCAATATGAGCACAAGAAATATATCATGCATATAAAGGTAAAGACAAGATAAGTAATGCAAGATATAAGTAAGGGGAGAGAGAGAGAGAGAGGCAATCGCAAACACAAAGGGTTTGTTTCGAGGTTCGAGCACACTTGCTCTACATCCCCGCCTTCGACACACGAAGGATTTCCACTATGCAAGATCCCAATGGATCTCTCCTCGGTGCCGCAACACCTACAAGCCCTCGGACTCTCTAGTCCCTTACACACCGCAAGCCCACCGGCTCGTCGAGGCCGCACCTCAATCAACAAGAGTTCGCACCCGAACCCTAAACAACCACGAGCACACTTGCCCGTCTCCTCAAAGAACGAAGAAAAGATCTTTGGTGATCTAAACACTTTGATCACCAATTACAAACTCTCACAACACAATCCTATGGATAGATAAGGCAATGGATAGTTCAAGTGATTGTGAGAAAAACAAGGAAGAGAATGGTGGTGAAAAACTCAAAGACTTTCTTTTAAACTCTTGATAAAACTTTCCTTTAGATAGGAAATATTTGCTCTCTATTTTGTGGAGAAAACCTCTGGAAAGAGTGGGAAAAACTGGCTCTAAAATAATCTCCAAATCTTCTTACAAAACAGTCCACAAACCCCCAAATATATATGCTGTCAAAAACTAGCCGTTGGGGCTTTGTCAGAATTGCCGGTCAACCGGTGCGGTCGACCGCCAACGATCGGATTTCTGACCGTTGGAGCCACGGTCGACCGCCAGGGTCGACCGACCCACTGCAGCTGAGAGTCTAACTCTCTGTCGGTCGACCCGTGCGGTCGGCCGAACTTTCCAGAGAGCTCTGCTCTCTGGAGCGGTCGACCGACACGGTCGGCCGTCCTCCAGTGCACAAAGGCGTGCACATCTGTGCACGTCGGTCGACCGGTCCGGTCGGCCGACTCCAGGATTAGTCGACTTATAAAGGAGGCAAGTCGACTTATCCGAAGCCTGAAACAGTTTTCTGGGATTAAAAAGTTAGTCTTTTTGGCTCAAATAAAATCACATAAAATACATAAAAATCTACAAAAATAGTTTTACCAATATACTTTGATATACAAACATGCTTGCACAAAATCAAGGCATGTTATAAAAGATTGGACTATTTTTGTAATATGGAAATATTTGGCTCAAGATAAAAACTGTATTTTCCAAAACAATATTTTCCAAAACATATTTTTCCAAATCTTCATCAAATACAAAAAACAAGATATACTTTTAAAGCATAGTGTGTATGGATATGATCCACTACACAATCAAGATGAAATATCTATGTTTTTGGCATTAAGCTCTAAACTTGATTTTGGTCAAAAGATATGTAAACATGAAAACCAAAATCCAAACATGTATTTTGTCACAAAGAAAAAATCTTTTCTAAACTAAAAAATCTTTTATGAAAACAATTCTATCAAGAGTGTGTGTGTGATATAATACTTGAGCAATCCACCAACTATCTATCCTTTACATTTTATCTAAAATAAAAACAAAATCTTATACCTAGACACAAGTCTTGATCTTGAAGTCTTCCCTTGAAGTCTTCTCATCTTCTTGACTTGTCCAAGCTTGATCCAAAAGCTCCTTGGATCACACCGTGCTAGCTCCAAATCTTGACATTTTATCCTTTGTTGAGCTATGCACCTACTAAGATCTTGATAATGAATCTGTCACTAATTAAACACAAGATCATTAGTAAACATAACTTCATGAGTTGATCATCATCAAAACTAGGGTGATAGGCCTTTGGGCCAACAGAAAGAAAGAGTTGGAAGATGAGTGTTGGTGATTTAATCTACAGAAATAAACGAAAAGAAAGAAAGATAAAGAAATACTCACCTAGTTTGGGTGATGACTTACCTGGAATCCTTGCATGTTCTACCTTGCTTTGGAGGCGTTCAACGCATGGTCATAAGATCGAGCTCAGTCCCTGTTCGCATTATATCATCAAGCCTTGCAAGAATGAAGTGATACGGATCTTGAGGAGAACGTCTTCATGAAGTATCGTTGGCACTCACAAAGGCTTTTGTATACTTATACTTCTGGATTCACTTGCAAGCTCATCAAAAACAAAAGAGGTAAAGTAGAAAGAGGAAGAAGAAAACAAAAGAAAATACGAACATAAACAAATGTTTACCTTTATTGCTTGCAGAAACAATGGAAGAAAGGAGGAGGGTACATCAGTGTCACTCTCAACATAAGCCTCTCTCACTTACTTGCATGAATCTTTTTCTAACCTAAGCTTACATTCAAATTACAATTACATAAAAAGAAAAGAAAACCCTAAACTACAAGAAATGAAAACTAGGCTAAATCCTCTCTCTGCATGGTCGTCCCAGTTTCAACGCAAAGACTGCCTTTTTATAGGCAAAAACTCAACGTGCAGGATCCCGGGGAGATCGGGGGAGCAAACGCTCCCCCTAACTCCCCAACCAAGCAGCGAAAACGCGACTTGGACCGCGTTTCCACGACCAGGGTGTGGCCAGGTGGCCACACCCTGTTGGTGGGTCGCCCTGGTTTCGCTTTCTGCTTTTATCTTCAGTTGGGTTTTCAGTTTGAGTCCCGTATTGTGACGAAATGGCCTTGGATTCTTGGCTTTAACCGATCGATCCTGAGAGGATTCTTCTCAACCGGTTTTCAACCTCTTGATTTTGCCCTGATTCAGTGAGCTCGAATTAATTCTGATTTAACTCAGAATTTTGGTGGGCTTTTGGGCTCATTTCTCTTCATCTCCTTAAGGAATGGGCCTGCAAATAAATTAAGCATTTAATTAGAACAATGCAGATTTTATTCTATAATAAGTATGGAAATATGATACTAAATATGCAACAATAGCGACCAATCAATCGTCAACCAATACAAAAACAAAATGATTTTCATTTAAACTCTTGGTTTTAGTTGGACCAAACAAATCCATGCAAATTAATTCTAATGGTCAAGATGTCATGATATCCTTGATTGATTTGAAAGAGAACTTGGTTTATTTTCCAAGTTGGTACACATCACAAATGCGGTCCTTTTCAAATTTCAAGTAAGAAATACCCTTCACCGATTCCTTAGAGTTAATTCTAGATAGATGATCAAAAGATACATGGCCTAATCTTCTTTGTCATCACTAAGAATCCTCATTGGAAGCATTTAAACATGTAGCATTGCAATCTAAATTTATCATATTAATAATATATATTATTTTCATGAAATCTAGAAAGAATGCAAGCATCAGTTTTACCATCTAAAACACTGCAAGAAGAAACATCAAAAATAACTTTGAAATCTCTATCACATAGTTGACTAATACTCAAGAGGTTATGTTTGAGTTCATCAACTAAAACAACATTTTCAATCAATAGAGAAGAACCAATTTTAATGTTACTTATACTAATAATGTTACCCTTTGAGTCATCTCCGAAGGTGATGGTGCCACCTTCATGATACCTTGATAGGGTTGCAAAATTATTGATGTCCCTAGTCATGTGTCTTGAGCAACCGCTATCAAGATACCACCGCTCCCTATGTCTTGAAGCCTTGGTATGTACCTACATCAAATAATGAAGTTATTGATCATGGTACTCATATTTTCTTGGGTCCTATGACATTAGTACTTCGAACCCAAATATGATTATTAGAAGCATTTACACGATCAAAACAAAATTTAGCTAAGTGACCCTTTTGGTCATAATAAGTACATGAATAAACTCTGAATGCATGATGTGTATGATGCTCATGTGAAACATGAGTATGCTTAATATGTGATTTAGAAGTGTGAACATGTGTAGTATGAGAATGTTTCTTTAAAGAATTTTTTTTAGAAAACATGGCCTCTAATTTAGCTTTATCAAACTCACATTTCTTTAAAACATTTCTCAAAGTGTTGATTTTAGTTTTTAAAGTAGAAATTTTATTTTCATCAATCATGGAAAACTTTGCTTTACATGAAATCTGGTATGCATCAAAACTTTTTGTGTAGATAAAAGTATGGAAGATAAATCATCCTTTTCTTTAGGAAGAGTGATAATTTTATTTTGAAGAACTTTATTTTTTTCATTTTTAAATATTTTTCTTTAGAAAATCATAATTATTTGAAAGTTTTACAAATGCATCTCCTAGTTCATCTATAGTTAAATCACAATCATCAAGGGATGGTTCAAAAGTTACCTTAGGTGTGTTATCATTTGCCCTGAAACACACATTTGTCGTGTCTACCTCCTCTTCGGATTTAGTTTTTGAATCCCATGTAGCTTTGAGAGCTTTCTTCTTAAATGGTTTCTTTGGCTTGTTTGAGGAAGATAGCTTGTTTTTGATATCCGAACATTCAACAATGATATGTCTGAGTTTTTGACAGTTAAAACAGATGATTTTCTTTTCCTCCTTTCCTTACCATCATCTCCTATTGTTCATCTTTACCTTGTTGTACATTCTCCTTACATTTCTTACAAGGAGGGAAAGATCTTCATCTTCTTCTTCCTCTTCTCCTCATTGGAGATGGTTGGAGTAGACTTGAAGGTAATGGTTTTCTTTTTTTGTAGTGCTGCTTCTTTTCTAGCCTTCCTCTCCATCTCATGGGTCTTAAGGTTGCCGATAAGACCGATGAGCTTCATCTCTTCTTTATCGTTTAACTCTTTCAATGTAGTAGTTTTGACTTCCCATTGTTAGTCCCGAGATGATACCAATTGTAGGATCTACTATACATGTTAACACTCAAACAAAGATATTAGCGTAAATATAAAGTACTTGCAATAAAGGAAAATAAATCACAGAAAAGATAAAGCAAACACAAACACAAAGATTTATCCTTGTTCGGTCCTCGCGACCTACATCCAGTCGCCAAGCTACCTGCTTGAGATTTTCCTTTAACATTTGACTTTGTACACCCAAAATTAATACCTTGCACACTGATTGAGGCAAAACCTACACATAAAAATAAAGAATTTCAGATTTAGAATAAAGATGTGAAAGTGCTCAATTCTTACCGCTATAGCAAGTAGCTATGCGGGTCGTGATCCACAAGGAGGGTTTGCGATGGAAGCGTTCAAGGTTCTGTATTGAAATCTTTATGAAAACAAAACGAAAGTTCTTCTTTGTTTTAAGAAATAAAAATTAAAGAAGAGTTAAAGGTTAAAGTTAAAAAGAAAGCGATAGATGAAGAAGGTGGAGAATCAGAAAGCGACTATGTACAAATGAGTTGGAAAAGAAATGATGAAAGATTTTGGAGATGTGGTGATCTATACTAAAGAAATAAAAGAAAAGAAGGAAGGTTGAAGAAATACTTACCTAATTTGATTGATGACTTACTTGGAAACCTTTGCATGTTCTACCTTACTTTGGAGGCGTTCAACGCATAGGTCATAAGATCGAGCTCAGTCCCTGTTCGCATTATATCATCAAGCCTTGCAAGAATGAAGTGATACGGATCTTGAGGAGGAGAACGTCTTCATGAAGTATCGTTGGCACTCACAAAGGCTTTTGTATACTTATACTTCTGGATTCACTTGCAAGCTCATAAAAAACAAAAGAGGTAAAGTAGAAAGAGGAATAAGGAAACAAAAGAAAATATGAACATAAAACAAAAACATTTACCTTTATTACTTGCAGAAATAATGGAAGAAAGGAGGAGGGTACATCGGTGTCACTCTCAACATCAGCCTCTCTCTCTTACTTACATGAATCTTCATCCAACCTAAGCTTACATCCAAATTACATAAAAAGAAAAGAAAAACCTAAACTACAAGAAATGAAAACTAGGCTAAATCCTATCTCTGCATGGTCGTCCCATTTTCAGCGCAAAGACTGCCTTTTTATAGGCAAAAACCCAACGTGCAGGATCCCGGGGAGATCGGGGGAGCAAACGCTCCCCCTAACTCCCCAACCAAGTCGCGGAAACGCGGCTTTGGCCGCGTTTCTGCGGCCAGGGTGTGGCCAGGTGGCCACACCCTGTTGGTGGGTCTCCCCGGGTTCAAGTTCTGATTTTATCTTGGGTTGGATTTGCAGTTCAGCTCCGAGATTTTGAAGAAATAGCCGTTGATCTTTGCTTCAACCGATCGATTCTGAGAGGATTCTTCTCAACTGGTTTTCAACCTCTTGATTTTGCCCTGATTTACTGAGTGTGAATTAATTCTGATTTAATTCAGAATTTGGTGGGCTTTTGGGCTCATTTCTCTTCATCTCCTTAAGGAATGGGCCTGCAAATAAATTAAACAATTAATTAGGACAATGCAAAGTTTTATTCTTTAATAAGTATGGAAATATAATACTAAATATGCAACATTAGCGATCAATCACACCCCCATACCTATCTTTGCTCGTCCTCGAGCAAAACAACTAAACTATACTAAGGATTATTAGACCACTTTCGCAGGTCACGCGATTGCACTGAGCATGTGAAACAAGCCGTTAAACCTCTAGGTTTCCCCTAGAGGACGAGTTTTGTCTCGTGAGGGTTTTCAGCGGATTACACCCACAAAATCCATAAAGAAAGAGAAACAAAGAGTTAGTATTTTCGAAAAGCATTTTGAAAGAGAAAAATATTTGAAATATAATTATAAGATTTAAGTAATCTATAAGTTATAGGAAAACTGAATTTTTCATTCCTAAACTTAGTCTCTATTTAAAAATTTGTTATCAATCAAAGTAAGGAGTCAAATTGTACTTCTCATCTAGTCTATTACTTTACCCTAGTCATATGCACCTTGTGATTGTGAAAATTTTGACTAAGGGTCATTAACTCTAACTCTTATGCCTTATTTATTTATATATATATATACTTTTTTTGTGGTATTATTCCTTAGTTCTATTAGGATTTCTAATCTGTCAATGTAACGAGCCTTTAATCGATGACTCCCAAACCAAACGGTCTTAGGGCATCGGGTGGGAAAACACCCCAAGGACTTAAGGACTCGAGCAAACAAGGCCACAAAACTAAGGATTTTATTCTATGAATCACTTTTAGGCGTGAATACTTATGCTTTATTAGGCACAAATACCCAGCTTAATCAGAGGATTTTTATATATATTTTTCTTTTCAAACTTATCTAATCATCTTTCGCATAAATACTAAGGCTTGCTTAGGCCTAAGCACCTAGCTAATCAATAATTAGATTTGTTTATATTTCTTTTTTTTTATAAGGCATAAGAATCTTTGTTTTTGAACCCTAAGTGTGTAAGTGTATGAAGTGTGCATATTTCATCACGGTAAAGATCAGACTAAATTACTTTGACAAATTTTCTTCCTAACCCTAAAAATCAAACAAATAGTCTTATTTTGACCAAGTATAAGAAATCCTAATTTGGATTTTCCTATTCCTTAAAATTAACTTAATTTCTTACAAAAAATATGTCAAAATATTGTTTCTATTTTCAAAAAGTTTTTTTAAAGATAAAGAAAATGTTATATTTTTTTAAAATAAAAAGAAAAAACTAAGTTATGTTAGACCCTCCCCCACACCTATCTCATGCATTGTCCTCAATGTATGAATTAATGCATAGATGCATGAAAAAGAAGAAAGGGAAGGAGAATGTTACCTTAAGGTGGTGGTTCCGGTGGTGGTCTGATTGGTTCATGAAATGCGGCCCAATCGACTTTTCGTTGGGTTCGGAGGAACCCACCAGAAATTTCTTTAATATAACCCATTAAAATTGTGTATCCATGAAGGATTTTTATTAAGTATTTGACCCCATCTAATTTCCAAATTTCATAATTAATTTCGGAGTCAAATTTGTCAACCACCTCGTCCCAGAATGGAGTGTGAAAAGATAGAATGATTGACTTGGACTTAGGAAGTACAGGAACTAATACCGACTCAGGAAGGTGATTTAAGTCAAGTAAAGGTTCAGGAGTCGAAATAGGTTCAGGAATTGGGTCCAAGTCAAGAAGTTGAAACTCAAGTCCACATTTATTTTCCAACAATGAAATGTGACTTAATATTGGTGATTCAAGTTCAGGAATGATAGGTGGGGGAATCAAAACTGACTCTAAAATATTACTCAAGTTTGGTAACAAAACAGGAGTCAATATGATTCCGAAAGTTGAACTGGATTACAGATTTGAGAATCTAGGTCACATATCTCATTGAGTTCAATATCAAAAAATGAGAACTTGCCAATATGTCAATAGGATTTTCAAAAGTGTAAAATTGGTCAAGTTCAATATGATCATCAAGAAAGAGTGATTCAATTTCATTATGAATTGGCACAGGATTCAATGTTGACTCAGGAAAAAGATTGAAATCAGGTGAAGACACCGGAGTCATTATTGAATCAGGAAGTAAAATTGAATCACTAAGTTGAGATTCATGATCATATTCATTGTCAAGTTCGATTTCAGGAAAAAGATAACTTGCCAAACTGTCAATATTCTTTTCAAAATTTGGAGTTTGGGCAAGTTCAAATGATTGTTCTGAAATAGAACCTTGATTTCCAAAACAACCTGACTCATCGGCTCTAAATGGATGGTTAGTGACATCAGAACTGGTCAAACGGTGGGAACGTAGAGATTGGACCATCATATCTATGTCACGATTACAAGCGTTTTGAGCCTGAGTCATGACTTCAAGCATCTTTTCATAGTTGATTGGTTCATTGTTTTGATGAGAAGATGAAGTATTGTCTTGGAATTGGTGGTGAAATTGTGAGTCCATCAGATTTTGTGATTTTTGTTTGGACTCACGCATACTCCTTTCCAAAATTGATGGTTTTCTATTTTGGACTGGTGGAACTGAGTATGATTCTTGGGAATACTGTGGACTAGGTGGATAAGGGGGGCAAATTGGTTGAAAATTAGACTCGGGGGAGGTGAATCCCCATTGACTCTGGAAGAGTTGAAATTATCATGAAAATTATGGTTATAAGATTGGGGACATGGGTTATATTGATTCGGATAAGACCAATCCGGCACACTAGGTTGGTTAAAGTTATGATATGCCGGGTTGGTAATATCCGAAAATGAAGTCGGTATGCAATATGGATTACTATTAAAATTGGAAAAATTGTTATTAGAAGCCATATCACACAAGAGAACACAAACAAAAACAAACAAATAAGCAAACAAAAAAGAAAAAAAATTCTAACCTAAGTTAGGGTAGACCTATGACTTAGACGACTCCTAATTGATTAGACTGTCCACGGGAGGTCTAATGCAGACTTTGACCACAAGCTAATCAGCCAGGTCAGGGCAAGATTGGCGGGAGGTTTTCCGTCAAAGACGTTCCTTAATTAAATAACCACCAACCTTCGGGCTTTCGGCCCTTAATCCCTTTCCTAGACACTAATTTTGCAGGAGTCAAATTCCAACACTTTTTCCCCTTAGGATAATCTCCTAATTGAGTCCGAGATGTCCCTAGGGCCAACGTCTACTCATTTTTAGTTAGGCTTGGGTTAGTGAGCGCTTGGAATCTGATTTTTGGGCTAAGGAAGGGTGATTAAATGCCCACCTTATCTTGTTAATGGCTGGTGCCCTTAAAATCAATTTGTGCAAGTGTACAAAATATGTAAATAAGATTCACTCAAAGCGATGTAAATCAACATAGAGATGAGTCCTATTCTAGATGCAATGCGAATGTACCTTACTCCAGCACTCTTCAACAGTAAAAATAAATGAATTGAAAAGACACGTGCCTAAAATGCAAACGTCTAATCAATGTTTTTATCTTTTTCAACAAGTATTTTACTGTTGGTTTATTAGCAGGCTTTTGGTGATGGCATATAAGAAAAAACAAATTGCAAAAAACTAGAATTTTGCAAGTTAAGCAGCCCTGCAAAAAACAACGTTAGTAGTCAACTCCTTTTTGCAGCGTATCCGCGGCTTTGGCCGCGAAAACGCGGCAAAGCAGAGGGCACTTGGTCTCTGCTTTCTAGAGGAGAGGCCCAAGACCACTTATATGTTACTACAATCTTATTTTCCTGGTTTGCTTGCCCTATAACCTGCAACAGAGTAGGAAGTTCGTTTTAGTTCTAAAAAATTTTCAATAAAAAAAAGATTTCAATAAAAACGTTACCCTCTCCGGCAACGGCGCCAAAAATTTGATTGAGGCAAAACTGCACATAAAAATAAAGAATTTCAGATTTAGAATAAAGATGTGCAAGTGCTCAATTCTTACCACTATAGCAAGTGGCTATGCGGGTCGTGATCCACAAGGAGGGTTTGCGATGGAAGCGTTCAAGGTTCTGTATTGAAATCTTTATGAAAACAAAACGAAAGTTCTTCTTTGTTTTAAGAAATAAAAATTAAAGAAGAGTTAAAGGTTAAAGTTAAAAAGAAAGCGATAGATGAAGAAGGTGGAGAATCAGAAAGCGACTATGTACAAATGAGTTGAAAAAGAAATGATGAAAGATTTGGGAGATGTGGTGATCTATACTAAAGAAATAAAAGAAAAGAAGGAAGGTTGAAGAAATACTTACCTAATTTGATTGATGACTTACTTGGAAACCTTTGCATGTTCTACCTTACTTTGGAGGCGTTCAACGCATAGGTCATAAGATCGAGCTCAGTCCTGTTTGCATTATATCATCAAGCCTTGCAAGAATGAAGTGATACGGATCTTGAGGAGGAGAACATCTTCATGAAGTATCGTTGGCACTCACAAAGGCTTTTGTATACTTATACTTCTGGATTCACTTGCAAGCTCATCAAAAACAAAAGAGGTAAAGTAGAAAGAGGAATAAGGAAACAAAGGAAATATGAACATAAAACAAAAACAATTACCTTTATTACTTGCAGAAACAATGGAAGAAAGGAGGAGGGTACATTGGTGTCACTATCAACATCAGCCTCTCTCTCTTACTTACATGAATCTTCATACAACCTAAGCTTACATCCAAATTACATAAAAAGAAAAGAAAAACCTAAACTACAAGAAATGAAAACTAGGCTAAATCCTATCTCTGCATGGTCGTTCCATTTTCAGCGCAAAGACTGCCTTTTTTATAGGCAAAAACCCAACGTGCAGGATCTCGGGGAGATCGGGGGAGCAAACACTCCCCCTAACTCCCCAACCAAGCCGCGAAAACGCGACTTTGGCCGCGTTTCCGCGGCCAGGGTGTGGCCAGGTGGCCACACGCTGTTGGTGGGTCTTTCCGGGTTCGAGTTCTGGTTTTATCTTGGGTTGGATTTGCAGTTCAGCTCCGAGATTTTGAAGAAATAGCCGTTGATCTTTGCTTCAACCGATCGATTCTGAGAGGATTCTTCTCAACCGATTTTCAACCTCTTGATTTTGCCCTGATTTACTTAGTGCGAATTAATTCTGATTTAATTCAGAATTTGGTGGGCTTTTGGGCTCATTTCTCTTCATCTCCTTAAGGAATGGGCCTACAAATAAATTAAACAATTAATTAGGACAATGCAAAGTTTTATTCTTTAATAAGTATGGAAATATGATACTAAATATGCAACATTAGCGACCAATCACGCACCACTTGACAATCCCCTTTGCCAAATGTGGACAACTCTTCTTACAACCAAGAACACCACAACACCTTGTACAAACTCTCTTCAACTTAAAGACGCTCTTATACAATGCTCCTCTTTGAGTGATTACAATCTTTCCTATAAGCCTTGAATCTGTATGTGATCGTGGACAAGGGCTCTTATAGGTGAACTTTTAGAAATCTTCACAATAGAATAGGGATTGGTGAAGAAACAGAAAGTGGAAATAAGTTTTCAGAAAACCAGAATTTAAACAGAGTTTTTGGTCAGAAAACTTTTGATTTTTAATTGGTGTTTTTAGCTTAGGATAACATACCTATTTATAGCTGAAATTCATAGTCAGTTAGGATAGTTATCAGGTTAATTTTGAATATTGAAATGTTGGATAACGTTAGATAAAATACCAGAAAACAGAAACTGTCCAACAGTCAGAAACTGCCATTAGTTGACTTGAGATATGGAGTTAGTCGATTAGGGTAGGCAATTTAGACAAGCTTAGTTGACTAGTATAGTGACCAAGTCGACTAGGTCAAGATAGAAACACAGGACAAGTTTCTGAAAGCTGAAACTAGTCGACCAGACTAAGTGGTTAGTCGACTAGGCCAGGTATTAGTCGACTATAAAGTCTGTTAAGTCGACTAATAATGCATATAGAACAAAAAACAGAGAGTAGGTATCTTTTCAGGACAAACGTTAGCCGACTAGGAAAATTGTCAAGTCAACTATACTATGTATAAGTCGACTACAAAGAAATATAAGTCGACTAATAGGGCTATGATGTGTGTGTGTGTGTTTCAAGGCTTTTAACATACTATTAAACATTACAATACACATCCATAGACACTCTCTTTGGGAAGTATTGATCATGTAGAACTTTTGAACAGGCTTGTAAGATAGAGCTCCATTGAAAATGGCTTCACAAATGTATCATCAAAAGCAAGTTCCAACATTCTCCCCCTTTTTGATGATAACACTTTGTGTGCATGAATACTCTCCCTGTAGAAAATATATTATATGTTCTCCCCCTGCGTAGAATAGGTTATAACAAATATATAAAAATATGTGTTCTCCACCTGTAGAAAAGGTTATAACAGATATAGAAAAACATGTGTTCTCCCCCTGCAACAAATATATAATAACAAATATATATGATAAATATTTGAAATATTTTTCTTTATCAAACTTTTTATAAATACCTGAAAGATAGACATTAGAATGGTAACAATAATAAGATTAGCATTAACCATTAGGAATCCAATAAGTTTTTAGGAATCCATATGAACTTGTTCTTAATTCTTTTTGAAATAATATCAGTATTTCTTTTCACAAATGAATTATATGGATTACTAACATATGTAAATTTTTCAAAAAATTCAAGACCATAATGATTATGTGACATCTTTTGATATGATAACAAATCATTTAACTTTTCTTTTCCTTGATTAAATTTAGTCACATTTTTCAAAATCTCTTCATACTTCATTTTGAAAATTGATATGTCTTTATCTAAAGCAGAAATTCTTTCATTTAAAGGCATAGTTTCTCTTTTCAATAAAACATTATTTTGTAATAAATTCTCATTATCTTTTTTTAATGATGATATCACTTTTTCAAAATCATCTTTCTGAGAATTTATAGAAGAAATTTAAGAAGCATAATAAGAACTTTTTTGAAAAGTTTTTCATTTTCCTTTGTCAAAACTTTATTCTTTATCTTTTCATTCTTAAGATCATTGTATAATTCTTGAAATGTATCTAAGAGTTCAGAAAATTGTACCTTATCTTCTTCTAGAGCCATATAACAGATGTTGGCATGTTCAGTGGCTTCTTCTTCGTCAGAGGAAGAGGAATCATTATTTTTCCATGAAGCTTGGTAGTCTTTCTTCTTTCTGAACTTTTTGCTCTTGAATTTACCTTTGTTTTGAGCAATGGGCAATCCTTCCTTATATGACCTATTTTTTTACAATTAAAACATTTAAACTTACCTTACTTCAAGAACTTTTAAATTTTCTTGAAAGCATTACCATCTCCTCTTTATCGTTATCTGAATTGTCCGTATCTGAGGATGCATGGAAGGCAAGTTCTTTCTTCTTTGAGAGAGATTGTTGTTCATCCTTCTTTCTGTCTTCGAGTTGCACTTCATATGCCATTAGATTACCAATAAGATTTTCTAATGACATTGTTGAGAGATCATTCGCTTCTTCTATTGCAGTTGTCTTCTTCTCCCAATCTGGTGTGAGTGGCACGAAGGATCTTGCAAACTTTTTCGACTTAGGTGTATTCCTTTCCAAAGGATGCTAAGGAATTTGTTATGTTGGTGAACCTTGTAACTATTTCTGAGATGGTTTTATTCTCCTTCATTTTGAAAAGTTCAAACCTGTGGATAAGAATAGAAATTTTAGATTCATTAACCTTATTTGTGCCTAAAATGTGTTACCTGTAGTATGTGCCATATTTGATTTGCAGAAGTGGCTGTTGACACATGGTTGAATTCTTCTTTGGTTAAGGCACAGAATAAAGCATTCAATACTTTGGCATCAAGGTTCGCATTCTTCTTTTGATCATCACTCCAAGCAGTGTAGTTGGTACTCGGTTTGGTGTACGCTGCTTCTACTATATTCCATAGTTCGTAGTTGATTGATTGCAAGTAGATCTTCGTTCTGCACTTTCAATAGTTGTAGTTGGATCCGTCAAATAGCGGTGGACGTTGTGTAGAATGTCCTTCTTTGAATTGTGACGAAGGAAACTCCGTTGCCATCCTTGTATGGTTGTTGACTGGGTATGCAGGGCTCTAATACCAATTGTTAGTTCCGAGATGATGCCAATTGTAGGATCGACTATACACGTCAACACTCAAAAGATATTAGATTAAATATAAAGTACTTGCAATAAAGGAAAATAAATCACAGAAAAGATAAAGCAAACGCAAACACAAAGATTTATCCTGATTCGATCTTCGTGACCTATATCTAGTCCCCAAGCCACCCGCTTGAGATTTTCCTTTAACTTTTGACTTTGTACACCCAAAATCAACACCTTGCACACCACTTGACAAATCTCCTTTGCAAAATGTATACAACTCTTCTTACAACCAAGAAGACCACAACACCTTATACAAACTCTCTTCAACCTGAAGACGCTCTTGTACAATGCTCCTCTTTGAGTGATTACAAACTTTCCTATAAGTCTTGAATCTGTATGTGATCATGGACAAGGGCTCTTAAGGTAGGTTTCAGAAATCTTCACAATAGAGTAGGAATTGGTGAAGAAACAGAAAGTGGAAACAAGTTTTCACAAAACTAGATTTTTGGACAGAGTTTTCGGTCAGAAAACTTTTGATTTTTAATTGGTGTTTTTAGCCTAGGATAACATACCTATTTATAGCTAAAATTCATAGTCAGTTAGGGTAGTTATCAGGTCAATTTTGAATATTGAAACATTAGATAACGTTGGATAAAACACCAGAAAATAGAAACTGTCCAACAGTTAAAAACTACCATTAGTCAACTTGAGATATGGAGTTAGTCGACTAGGGTAGGCAATTTAGACAAGATTAGTCGACTAGTATAGTGACCAAGTCGACTAGGTCAAGATAGAAACACAGGACAAGTTTCTGGAAACTGAAACTAGTCGACCAGACTAAGTGGTTAGTCGACTAGGCCAGGTTTTAGTCGACTACAAAGTCTGTTAAGTCGACTAATAATGCATATAGATCAAAAAATAGAGAGTAGGTATCTTTGCTGGACAAATGTTAGTCGACTAGGGAAATTGTCAAGTTGACTATACTATGTATAAGTCAACTACAAAGAAATATAAGTCGACTAATAGGGCTATGATGTGTGCGTGAATTTCAAGGCTTTTAACATACTATTAAACATTACAATACACATCCATAGACACTCTCTTTGGAAAGTCTTGATCATGTAGAACTCTTGAATAGGCCTGTAAGATAGAGCTCCATTGAAAATAGCTTCATAAATGTCTCATCAAAAGCAAGTTCTAACACCCATGAGGGTGGAAGTGCACGAATGACATTCTGGGCTTTTTGATCATTGTCAATGGCATCATCTTAAGAAGCAAGACCATTAGTTATTTTAGTAAATTTTGTAATCATATCATCAATGGACTCATTTTCATGCATAGTGAAGTTTTCATATTAGGAACACAAGAGATCAATTTTAGCCCTCTTAACTTGTGATGTTCCCTCATGAGTGACCACTAGGTGTGACCAAATCTCTTAGGCGGATTTACAATAATTGACCCTAGCTATGTCGTCATCATTCAAGGCTTGAACAATGCATAGTGTGCCTTTGCATTGGCAGCAAACTCCTTGGTGGCAATATCTGACCAAGTGTCCTCATCACTAGTGGGTATACTAAAGGGTTTAGTCACCGCCTTTACAACCTGGCTTCCTAAGGATTGCAAAAACATGGTCATCTTAACCTTTCATATGGGAAAGTTAAGGCTATCAAACTTGGGAGGGGTCATAATACCTTCGGATATTTTTACTATAGTGGATGAGAATGAAGATGTCAATGAAATGATTAGCAATTAGGATCTCTCTATAGTTTTTAAGCCAAAATCTAGAAACCAATTGAAATTACACCTTGAGGGGGATGAATAGGTGAATAGCTAATCAAATGAAAATTCTAGACAATTTAATATGAAATAATGCAACCAATCACTCAAAATAAGACTTGAAGCTAGATTCCCCGTGACTTCTCCCGTGATTCCTCTAGATAAGAGTTGAGATGCTCAATTCCTATCTTTTTGAGATGAGTATTGATCGACAAGAATAAATGAATGATAAACAAGTAAATAGAGATAATAAAATAATCGCAAATAAAAAGATTTATTTTGAGGTTTGAGCCACTGCTCTACGTCTCCGCCTTCACCACCATGAAGGATTTCACTATCCACTATTGAATCCTCCACAAAAAGATGTTACAATAAGAAATTACAACCACTCGGAGCACACAACTCCATAACTCAATCCTTTACACCAGAGGCAGCATAAAATCAATTGACATAACAAGCTCTGAGTGATCAAGAGATATCAAACACTCTCCTTTACAACTCTCTTATAAAAATCCTATAGAGTAAAATGTAAACTTGAAGCTCAGGATGTAAGTAAGAGTGAAAATAAAAAAAAAGAGATTTTAAGAGCAGAAAAACTCAATTAAAACTTTGAAAAGAAGAGAACAAAAGAAAACTTGAAGCTTTTTCTCTTTGAAAGCAAAAACTAGATTTTTAATAAAATTTGTTTCTATGAAATATTCAATCCCAATGACACTTTATATAGGTTTCAGAAAAACACTTTTAAAATAATTTTACCAGGTCTAAAAAAGAAGAAATTGACCTTAGAAATTCAACTTTTCGCGTTTAAAAGAAACATGTTTAAAAACAGATTTAAAAGAACTGGCCGTTACTGCCAGTCTGGCAGTCTGTAAGTCGACCGGCCGGTCAACTGGCCATTCAAAAAAACTTTGACTGTTTCCTCTCGGTCGATCGGTCGTCAATCATGTTTAACCAAGATCAAACTAGTTACAGTCAGTCGACCGCCCGGTCGACCGCAATAAGGGACTGGTCCACCGGGAATATGCACAACACGCACATCCTAATTGCTAGAGGTTTGGTCGACCATGGGTCAACCGTTCTGGCTTATAATGGGCACGGTCGACCGCCCTAGGCCAAAAGCCAGGTCAAAATAATTTTGATAGATAAAAAAATTTCAAATAATTTTTGTTTGAATTTTGGAATAGAGAAGACATGTATAATCATGAGATACAAGTTCTAAACTGAGATAGAAATTTCTAAGAAAATGTGGAACAAGTATCAAAACCAAGCATGTCAAAATCATACCTTTAAAAATGTGTACTTTTGTGTGTGTATATCTTTGAGCCTCAAATATATTCTACTCTTTAACAAACTAGTTTCTTACAAGGTTCTAATCGACTATAAGAATCTTCAAGCGGGCTTCTCTGATAGTGACATTTGAGCGTTATTGAGTGCTTTGAGTTATGATCCCGTTCTTGAGTCCTTGAGCTATCAACACCTTCCTTTAGAAGAAGAATCCTGTTAGATCTTCTGGAGCCCTGTTAGATCTTTTTGAATCCTAAAATATATTCTTGAACTTGATTAGTACCAAATAACTTTATATGCTTTATTATCATCAAAACACAAACCGGGGATTGTAACCTTTGGGCCAACAGACTTAGCTTTTGAGGCAGTTGAAGTATAGACTCAAGAGGTATTCTTCCATGATGGGTCCATTTTCAGAAAGGCAAGGCTTTTTGAGGATGATGGTTTGGGTAAGGCTTGGAGATGGGAAAATTTTGAGCATGGACTAAGAGATCTCAATGAAAGAATAAAAATGTAGAGGTAAATTTCTCAAGGGAATTTAACTACACTCAAATTTTAAACAGGAATATAAATCACACACAAACACTAGAGAATTACGTGAAAAACCAAGGAGGGAAAAACCACGAAGCAGAGAGAGAGAGAGATTCAATTAAATTAAAATAATTACAATGAATTCTCTGCGTTCTATTATAAGTTTAATTCCCTAGGGTTCATCCTATGCAAAGGAGGAAGAGACAGGCTTTATAGTTGAGGGTTAATTAGTTGAGTTGTAGTCACTGAGATTTTCGCCTCCAGATCAGCCCCCGATCATAGTGGCATTTAACGCCCCAGCTAAAATCGGTTTAGTCGTGCGTGATCTTCAAAGATCATATTAGTTAGCAATGATTAAGGTTCAGATCTGCATCTATAATCCCACGTGCCAGGTTGTTGTAACTGTTCTGTTAATCAGGTGGTCAGGTGAGATTTATTGGATGAGACCGAATCTATACCCCATTGATCTGTGAGATTCGTCAGGTGTCGCAAACTTGCAGGGGTCATAATTCTGACCATTACAAATTTATAGTACATCACCACCTACGCAAATTGAACCCTTAACACAACTTCTGTGCAGAAGTGGGTTCTGATTTTTCGAATATTCATTTACAATCTTCATAGATTTTCTTTTATAGATATCCATGTTTATAAGTTAATAGTTTATTTATAAAAATGAGCTTATAAGAGGGAAGAACATTTGAATGAATATTGCCCACCCAATTGATGAGGGCACCTACCAGCTTAAGCCACTGATCGGAGCGGAACCAGCACTTGAAATGTGTGTTTATGAAATCAATGAAAATGTATATGTGCTAATGTTCCCTCGATACTTCTGTTATAGCATTGGTTCAACGGGTCGAATCCACAAGGACGGGAGGCGATAGAAGCATTAACAATTTATATTCACGTGTTATGTTAACAAATCTTCTTTGTTAAAAGAATTAGAAAAAAATAAAAGAAAAGAAATCCAGAAGTGATAGGTGAGGAGATACAATGAAAGCAGCGATGTGAAAATAAAAGAGAAGTAATTTGGAAAACAAAATAGAAAAGAACATGAAGCTTGGGGTAAAGAAAAGGAAAACAAAGGTGAACAAAGAAGATGGCGAAAACAACGATGAAAAGATAAAAGAAGAGTTTTGAAATTAGTTTTTAAAACAAGATAAAAGAAAACTCATGGCTACTAACTACCAATTGCTCCACTAGCCATGCTAACCTCTTAGTGATAGTTGCCTCACATGGATCCATGATTATCACTAGTCTTTGCATCAAGAGACGATACAGAGTATAGCTCATAAGATTGTTCTTTTACATTCAAACAACACATCCATACCATATAACAAGTTGCAAGTTACTATTAATTCACCAAAACAGGTTAGAGGTGAGCATGAAATAAAAAAGGCATTGCAAGTTAGCAAGTTAGTAGGTTAGATGTTGAAATGTTAGAATGTTAGAATCCATCATCATGAACCATCAATGGCTCTTGCAAGGCAAGGCCTTGTAGAGGCTATTAGATTCATGTGGATTATCAAGTAAGTGGTTAGATGGTTAGTGGCTAGTAGTTAGATTGCCATGAGAAGAAAAGTTAGTTAAGCATCATGTAGAAGATGAAGAAGATTACAATGGAGAGGAAAGGAGACACCTTTATATAGAATGTCACCATCTATTACATCAATCTCTCTCGTTCTCTCTCTGAATCTCTCTGCCCTAATATATGATCTAAAAAGAAATGAAAATGCAAAAGAAAAGAAGAAGAACGCCTACACTACACTACACTAAAAGATAGAAAACCTAGCCTAATTTTCAATCTGCTTTCGTTTAAGGCCTCTACAGGGGTTTTTATAGGCAAAAGAGGTTTCTAGAAGATGAGACGAGGCCACGTGTCAAAAATTGACGCGTGGGTCCACCACATTGCGGCGAAAACGCGATAAAAGCTGTGTTTTCGTGACAAAACTAGGGACTTAGATCCCTGGTTTTGGCGAGGAACTTCTCCTGGCTTTGAAGACCTTCCTGGTATATTCAGATTCTGGTATTTTTGCCCGGATATTCGTCTGACGTGCGCAAGGGTCAAGGTTCAATACATCTTCTTGAAGCTCCCTTGCTTGGCCTCAAAGAAACCCAGATTTAATTACTTGAAAATGGGTTTAATTAAGCTCTTATTACCCTTTTGCCCTCCTTGTCTTGATTATCTGCTAGAGAGACCAAAACACGGTTTAGACTGACATTTTATTCATAAATCAGCAGGAAAATGCGATATAATAATGCAAAATTATAGGCTAATCACACCCCTATACTTATCTTTTGCTCGTCCCGAGCAAAACAAGAAAAGAAAAACTATACTACAAATGTTATTATACCACTTTTGCAGGTGACGCGATTGCACTGAGCGCGTGCAACAAGCCGTTAAACCTCTAGGTTACCCCTAGAGGAGGAGTTTTGTCTCATGAGGGTTTTCAACGGATTGCACCTACAAAATCCATAAAGAAAGAAAACAAATGTTAGTATTTTGAAAACACATTTTGAAAGAGAGATAAGTTTACGAAATATTTTTGCAAAAATATAAGCGATCTACGGTCATAAGTCTACCAAAAATTATTCTTCCTTAAACTTCGTCTACATGCAAGATCTTGTCTTCAATTAAGGTAAGAATTCAAAATTTGATTGAGTATTTTATTCTTCATAAAACTTAGATAATCTACACTTTGTGATAGTGAAAGTTTCTGGGATTTCAACTCCAACCATCAAGCCATTTATATATATCTTTTTCTTTTTCTTTTTTTCTTCCCTTAGTTTTCTTAGGCTTTCTAGTTTACCCGGATAGTATGCCTTTAACCGATGACTCCCAGACTAGACGGTTTTAGGGCACCAGATGAGAAAACATCCCTCAGGTTAAGGACTCGAGTAAACAAGGCCAAAAAATTAAGAGGGATTATTTATTTATTATGATCACCGTTAAGCGTGAATAATCATGCTTCTTGAGGCATAGTTATCCAGCTTAATAAGTGTTTTTATTTATCTATACCATATATATATTTTTTCTTTTTTATTTATTTTTGTTTTATGGCATTTAAGGTCTTTGTATCCATCCCAAAAATGTGTAAGTGAGAAGTGCAAACTATCTAAGGTAAAAAATCAAGATAAAATTATCTCTCCAATTTATCTTACTTAACCTATAATTTTAAATAAGATCCATTATTTCGACTAGGTTTAAGATGCCATAATTAAGGCTTCCTTAATTTCTAAGATCATCTTAATTTTCTTAAAAATAGATCAAAATTTTGTCTCTTATTTCAAAAAGTTTTTAAAGAAAGAGAAAAATCCTATACAAAAGGAAAATTTTAAGAATATCCTAAAAGAAGTGAAAAAGAAAGAAAATCTAAAAAACCCTATGTTAGTAAACCCTCCTCCATACTTATCTCATGCATTGTCCTCAAGGCATCGTGATGTATGTATGCATGAAACAAGTAGAAAGGGAAGGAAAAATCACCTCAAGGTGGTGGTTCCCGTGGTGGTCTGATTGGTCCATGAAATGCGGTTCAATCCAATTTGCGTGGAGTCTGGAGGAACCACTAGAGACCTCTATAATACAACCCACTAGAATGATGTATATATGGATGATTTTTATTAAGAATTTAACCCCATCTAATTTTCAAATTTTCAAAATAATTTCGGAGTAAATTTTATCAACACCTTTATCCCAAAATGGAGTATGAAAATATAGAATGATTGATTTGGGCTCAGGAAGTACATGAACTAATATCGACTCAGGGATTTGACTTAAGTCAAGTAAAGGCTCAGGAGTCCAAATTGGTTCAGGAACCCGGTCCAAATCAAGAAATTGAAATCCTATTCCACATTTATTTCCCCACAACGGAATGTGATTTTCTAGGATTGGTGATTCAAGTTCAAGAATTACAGGTATGGGAGTCAAAACTGATTATAAAACGTTGCTCAAGTTGGGTAACAAAACAAGAGTCAATATCGATTTAGGAATTTGAACTGAATCACAAATTTAAGTATCGAAGTCACATTCTTGTCTAAGTTCAATTTCTTTGAAAAGAAAACTTATCAGTTTGTCAATGGGACACTCAAAAGTATGAAATTGGTCAAGTTCAATTTGTTGATCATAAAAGATTGGCAATTCAATTTCATAATGGATTGGCACAGGATCCAATGTTGACTCGAAAAAAGGCCTGAAATCAGGTAAAAACACCTTATTCATTATGGAATCAGGCAGTGAAATTGAATTACCAAGTTGAGATTCAGGATCATATTCAGCTCAAGTTCAATCTTAGGAAAAGGATAACTTGCCAAAATGTCGATGAGATTTTCAACATTTGAAGTTTGGTCAAGTTCAGATTGGTGTGCTAAAATTGAATCTTGGTTCCCTAAATAACAAGAGTTCTGGGTTAGATCAATAAAGTTAGAGATATCTGAATTAGTCAAAGATTGATAAGAGAGAGTTTTCTCATTCCATAAATGTTGACCAATTGATTTAATTATGTTTCCAACCTATTGATAGACTGAACAAAAGATTTTTGAAATTATAGAGCGGACTCCTGCAAGATTTTTACTCGCTTTTCTAGATGTGATGTATCTTCAAGTGGATGCTCTAGAAAAGGAGTGTAAGGATCTTGGTTTCTAAAACAACAAGAGTCATGGGTCAAATTGATAGAGTTAGAGATATCTAGATTGGTCAAAAATTGATAAGAGAGAGTTTACTCATTTCTATAAATGTTGACCAATTGACTCAATTGTGTTTCCAACCTATCAATAGACTGAGAAGAAGATTTTTAAATTGTAACGCAGAGTCCTGCAGGATTTCTATACTCTTTTCTAGATGTGATTTTGCTTCAAGTGAATGTTGATTAGTCTCTAATTTTGCATAATTTTTATCACATCTGCATATTCATTTGATATAAAATTTTGCTAATAAAGCTTTGCTTGCTTGATCTGAGGTCCATGGTGTGCAAAAGAAGAAAAAGACCCTAAACCACCATTTAATGGGTGATTAAAGGCCTACCAAGTAGCTAATGACCTTAGAGTGGAGATTTTATCAGCCCAGGGCATCAAATCTAGAAACCAGAAGATCCACCTGAAAAGGAACAGACAGGACGACACGCTGCCCGAAGCCAGGCGTGCGCCACCCTAGCATGGCTGCGGAAATGTGGCCTGGGCAGCATTTCCGCGGCCGTACGGGCGCGGCGCGCTCGAGCTTTGGGCCAGGGGTCGTCCCCCTGGCCCCCTTTCCTCTGGTGCCTATAAATACCCCCCTGGGGTCTGAAGAGAAGTAAATCCAGAGTTTAGAACATTGTTGTAATCTTATTTTTAAGATTGTAGTTGTTTTTAGTTTCCTTCTTCTTCTAGTTTAGTTTTGCCATTAGAGTGAAAGAGAGAGTGTAAGAGTTGTATTTAAAAGGTGACAAGCTAATACAAGTAATTACTTCTCTTTCTTCTTTCCATTTACTTGTGTTTTCCATTTATTTTTACTTCCTTGTTGTAGTGTAACTCCCTTTTTCTTTACTTCTTTCTTTTACTTTCTTGTTGTAGTGTAACTCCCTTCTTCTCTACTTCATTTCTTTTGTTGTTTCTTTTACTATCATGTCTAACTAACTCTTCCATTGCATGGCTGACTAACTACTAACGCACTAATATCTAACAACTTAATTGATAAACCCAAATGAGTCAATAGTGTCAAATAAGCCTTGTGCAAACAAGAGCTATGATATCTTTGTTGGCCCAAAGGTCCTTCACCCTAGTTTTGATGATGATCAACTCATGTAGTTATAGTTACTAATGATCTTGTGTTTAATTAGTGACAGATTCATGATCAAGATCGTAGTAGGTGCATAGCTCAACAAAAGATAAAAGAACAAGATTTGGAGCTTGCATGTGGTGATCCAAGGAGTTTTTGGATCAAGCTTGGACCAAGTCAAGAAGATGAGAAGCCTTCAAGGGAAGACTTCAAGAAGTTGAAGACTTGTGTCTAGGTATAGAATTTGTATTTTTTTTTAGTAAAATGTAAAGGATAGAATAGTGGTGGATTGCTCAAGTTATATCACACACACACACTCTTGATAGAACTCTTGATTTAATTGATTTCATAAAAGATTTCTTTTTAGAAAAGAATTTTATTTAGTAAAAGATTTTCTTTGAGACAAAATATAAAAACTTTGGGTTTTGGTATTTCTATCATATATATCTTTTCAAACCATAACCAAGTTTAGAGCTTTATTGTCAAAAACTAGATATTACATCTTAATTGTGTAGTGGATCATATCCATACACACTATGCTTTAAAATGAACTCAAATATCTTGTTTTTGTATTTGATGAAGATTTAGAAAAACAAGTTTGGAAAAACATGTTTTGGAAAAATACATTTTAGTTATTGAGCTAATATTTCCAAGCTACAAAAATAGACCAAAACATATATAACATGTCTTGATTTTGTGCAAGCATGTTTGTTCTTTCAAGTATATTGGTAAAACTATTTTTGTAGAATTTCTATGTATTTTTAAGATTTTATAAAAGATTTTTAAATCCTGTTTTCTGACCTGGAAACTGGCTGACAGGCCAAACCGGTCGACCGGTCCGGTCGACCGATGTGCACAGCCCTGTGCACGTTGTCAGCACAGTGGCCGGTCGACCGGGTCGGTCGACCGACCAAGAGAGCTTTGCTCTCTGGAAATATCAGTCGACCGGGCCGGTCGACCGACAGTTCATTCCAGGTTATCGGTCGACCGAGCCGGTCGACCGGTGGCTGCAACGGTCAGAAAAATGACCGTTGGCCGGTCGACCGGCGGTCGACCGACAGCACTGACACAGCCCCAACGGCTCTATTTTCTGGAGCCTATAAAAGGGGGTTTTGTCTATTGTTTTGAGGTTAAGATTTTTGAGACTTCTTGAGCAGATTTTCTGATACTTTTAGAAGAGTTTTCTCCACAAGATTTTAGTGCAAATACTTCCAATCAAAAGGAAGAGTTTTTATCAAGAGAGTGTTAAGTGATTCTTTGAGTTTTTCACCATAGTCTTTCCTTGCTTTTCTCACACCACACTTGAGCTATCCATTGCTAGATATTCCTATAGGTGTGTTGTAGTGAGAGTGCTCTTTAGGTGATCAAGTGTTGTGATCATCAAAGAGATTTTTCTTTGTACTTTGAGGAAGCGGGCAAGTGTGCTCGTTGTGGTTGGAGTTCGGTTGTGAACTCTTGGTGATTCGAGGTACGGCCTCGGCGAGTCGGTGGACTTGCGTGTGTACGGGACTTGGGAGTCCGAGGGTTTGTAGGTGTACGGCACCGAGGAGAGATCCGGTGGGATCTTACATAGTGGAAATCCTTCGTGTGTCGAAGGCGGGATGTAGAGCAAGTGTGCTCGAACCTCGAAACAAACCCTTTGTGTTTGCGATTGCTTACTCTTCCCTCTTTCTCCTTTTGTCTCTATTTTATATCTTGCATTCAATTTATTGTGTTCATCTTATATATGCATGATATATTCCCTTGTGCTCATAATTGATATACATACTTGCTTGGGATTGTTGTTAACACTAGTATTCAACCAAGAGAGCCAACGCGGCACCTCAACCCATTCAAGGGAATCTAGAGGAGCTTGTCCAGAGCCTCGCAAGGGGAATTCGGCAACACTCTTGAGTTATACATAAGTGTTTAATTAAAAGAAACTTTAATTTGGTCAACTTAGTTTTAATTCCGCATTATTTGATCATAAGTGACCTTTAGATTAGCCATCACCTATTCACCCCCCCTCTAGGTGATATTACAATTGGTATCAGAGCTAGTGCTCTTGATAAGGGTCTAACAACCTAAGAGTTAAAGATCCTACATTTGGGCTAATCACAATATTTGTTGTACACACACACCTCACCATGGACTTTATGTCACCACCCACCTTTGACATTCTTAACATCCACATTTGGAAAGTTAAGATGTCATTATTCCTCAAAGCCCTAGGTTATAATGTATATCTTGCCACTACTAATAATGCTTATTGTATAGATGGTAAGAATCTTGAGGCTAATACAAAAGCCCTAAATGCTTTGAAGAGTACCCTAAATGATGATTACTTATTTAGGGTTGCTAATATTGATATGGCTTTTGTAGTATGGAACACCCTCATCTCCCTTGGCGAAAATGAACAATACTATGCGGGGAGCGATTCGGATGTTGGAAGCGACACCTCCAACACATGCTTTATGGTCCAAGGGGATGACCCCCTTGAGGTAAATTCCGAATCCGATGATGAGAACATGTCATATGATGAGCTCACTACCTTCTGTCATCTTATACTTGAAAAATATGACATGCTTAAAAGGAATAATAAAAACTTGAAAAAGGAAATTGCTTGCATGCATGTAGAACATGACTCTTTTAGAGATAACATTGCATGCTTAGAAAAAGATAACAAGATTTTGAAAAAGAACATTGATTGCATGCATGTAGAAAATGATTCCTTGAAAAATAAACTTGCATGTTTAGAAAAAGAAAAGGAAGATTTGAAAAATGAGAATGTTTCCTTATTTTCTAAATTGAGTATTTTGTGTGAAGGAAACAATACCTTGAAAGAAAAGATTGACTTGGTGGAAAAACAAAAAGAAGATATTTTGCAAGAAAATAAGTCCTTGAAAAGAAAATTTGTTGAAAAAGAAAAGGATTTTGTTTCACAAAAGAAAAAGAAAAATAATTCTTCATCTCATCATGCTTTTCATGCCACATCTAATGAGATTAAGAATATGAAAAACAAAATGAATAATTTGAGTTCAACTTTGAACTCTTGTGCATTCAATCATTCTAAGTTGGAATCTTTGTTTCAAAAGAAACAAGTTCCCCATGCTCATGCACATACTCATCATGCTCATGCTTATGGTGCACATCACGATCACAATCACACTCATAAGCATCATGCTAAGGTGTACATTTGTACACATTGTGGCCGCAAAGGCCATCTAGCAAGATATTGTTTTGATAAGAAACCATACTTATATTTTGCTAAATATAATAGATTTTGGGTTCCTTATAACAATGCTAACCCCAAAGGACCCAAGAAAACATGGGTACCAAAACCCCCACCTTTGATTTTGATGTAGGTGAGGGCTCTCACAAAACGTGAGAAGGTTGGTACCTTGGTAGTGGTTGCAATGGACATGATGGACATACACTTGGTTGCATCACTATCAAGGAGCTTGGTGGGACAACCACCATGCTTGGAGCTTTGAAGTTGGTAACAATTTCTTAACTCCTATTTTTATATACATGCTTTTACTAATTTCATGTAGATACTACTTACATAACTTTTGAACACTCGATCTTCAAGAAAAGATATAATTTGGAGCTTTATGGAATATGAGTGCTTGAACTTTTATGTATTTAATATTATTCATGAAAAACATATGATTTTTTTTATTTATGAAGGATCTTTAACTAGTTTGTCAAAAATTCATTTAAACTAGTTATCTATTCTTCAAGTATTGCACATAATCCTATTTTTGATTTATGGATAAATTCTTTTATGTTCTCAAGATTTGAACGCTTCATGTATTGAATATTAGTTTAAATGTTAATTTCTATCAACACTAGGATTTATACTTGAACATATTATGGGCACAAATAAATCTATTGATATGTGTACTTGAATGCTTATTTGAACCCATTAGATGTACTTGTATTGCTTAGTTTTGATGATCCTTACACTTTTAAACTTGTATTTCCTTTTTGGATGTGATTTATGACCATGTGCTTTTCATTTCATGTATATGGTTATTTTGCCAAAACATTAAGATATACATGGATACCTCTTGAGTCATTTGCCTTTCATGCAAATCTATATATATGGACTCAATTGTGTTAGAGATATGTATGTATGCTTCTTGTATTGACAAAACATACATATATTATGAAACATTTTTTTTAATAAAAAATTTTTTTATTTTCAAGGTTTTAAAAGTTATGATAATTCAAATTTTAAGGAATATTGAGTTTTATTGTCATTTTCATGATGTCATGTTTCACATAACATTAGTACACTCACCTCTTTTGAAAATTATATGGACTTTATGGATTAGAGTGTTTTAGTGCCTTGTGATTTATGCATATTCCATGAAAATATTTTTTGTTGTATTCCTTGGTGGAAGGATCTCGTACTAGTTCTTAAAACAAGTTCATTTAACTAGTTCGAATTCTTCATATGGTAGACTATATGATGTATACACTTATGCTTACTTTTCAATTGGTATCATTGGTTATTTGCAATTGTATCAATATGACTTCATGTTGTGTATATCCATATTTTGATTGTATGTATGAATGCCATCTTGTCATACATATATGTTATCTATTTGTGCTTATTTTACAAGTGGTATTTCCTTTAAAGCACAAAGATTGTTGATGCTAAGCTTAATTAGATTTCAAATTGGTATTTCATAATAAGCTTATGCATTGTGTTTTGAAATTGGTATCAAAAAATTCAAAATTTGATTATTTTACAATCGATATCTCAAAATTTGTTATTACTAAGAAAAAGTTAAAATTTTGTTTTGATAAAGAAAAATTCAAAATTTTTTTGATTTGTATTGTCTATATGCAAGGAGAGCTTAACATCTCTTCCATATGTAGATTCATGTTGAGTATATTGTAATTTGAGGAGCTTGACAACTCTCTTTTCATGATATACGTGTGTAGGGGGAGCTTCACATCTCCTCTTATGCATGACATATTATACGTTATGTGAATTAGGGCTTGTCATCCCTCTTTCATGTAATGTATATGTGTCGGGAAGCTAACTTAACGTCTTCCTCTTCATGAATTTATATCGCATATAAATTTTATTGATTGATTTGTATTTTACCCTCCTTGATTTCTTTGTTTTTGACAAAAAGGGGGAGAAAAATTTGTTTGATGTATTTTTTTCTTTGAACCCTTTGTTGATGATTGACAAAAAGGGGGAGAAGAATTTGTGATTTTATATGCATGATTTCATGATCTCCTTACTTAAGGGGGAGAAGTATTTGGTTCCTTGCTTAAGGGGGAGTAAGATTTGTCTTTATGCATATATGTTGTCTTGCAATTAGGAGCAAAAGATTTGATTTATGATTTGATTTATATGATTGCATCTCCTACATTGCATACATGTCATGTGCTTTTATTGACATATCTATTATTTATTTGGTATGCATGAGTTAAGGGGGAGCTTCTTTGAAGCTTTACTTTAATCCATGCATATATAACTCCATGAGTTTTGTCATCATCAAAAAGGGGGAGATTGTTGGCCCAAAGGTCCTTCACCCTAGTTTTGATGATGATCAACTCATGTAGTTATAGTTACTAATGATCTTGTGTTTAATTAGTGACAGATTCATGATCAAGATCGTAGTAGGTGCATAGCTCAACAAAAGATAAAAGAACAAGATTTGGAGCTTGCATGTGGTGATCCAAGGAGTTTTTGGATCAAGCTTGGACCAAGTCAAGAAGATGAGAAGCCTTCAAGGGAAGACTTCAAGAAGTTGAAGACTTGTGTCTAGGTATAGAATTTGTATTTTTATTTTAGTAAAAATGTAAAGGATAGAATAGTGGTGGATTGCTCAAGTTATATCACACACACACACTCTTGATAGAACTCTTGATTTAATTGATTTCATAAAAGATTTCTTTTTAGAAAAGAATTTTTATTTAGTAAAAGATTTTCTTTGAGACAAAATATAAAAACTTTGGGTTTTGGTATTTCTATCATATATATCTTTTCAAACCATAACCAAGTTTAGAGCTTTATTGTCAAAAACTAGATATTACATCTTAATTGTGTAGTGGATCATATCCATACACACTATGCTTTAAATGAACTCAAATATCTTGTTTTTGTATTTGATGAAGATTTAGAAAAACAAGTTTGGAAAAACATGTTTTGGAAAAATACATTTTAGTTATTGAGCTAATATTTCCAAGCTACAAAAATAGACCAAAACATATATAACATGTCTTGATTTTGTGCAAGCATGTTGTTCTTTCAAGTATATTGGTAAAACTATTTTTGTAGAATTTCTATGTATTTTTAAGATTTTATAAAAGATTTTTAAATCCTGTTTTCTGACCTGGAAACTGGCTGACAGGCCAAACCGGTCGACCGGTCCGGTCGACCGATGTGCACAGCCCTGTGCACGTTGTCAGCACAGTGGCCGGTCGACCGGGTCGGTCGACCGACCAAGAGAGCTTTGCTCTCTGGAAATATCAGTCGACCGGGCCGGTCGACCGACAGTTCATTCCAGGTTATCGGTCGACCGAGCCGGTCGACCGGTGGCTGCAACGGTCAGAAAAATGACCGTTGGCCGGTCGACCGGCGGTCGACCGACAGCACTGACACAGCCCCAACGGCTCTATTTTCTGGGAGCCTATAAAAGGGGGTTTTGTCTATTGTTTTGAGGTTAAGATTTTTGAGACTTCTTGAGCAGATTTTCTGATACTTTTAGAAGAGTTTCTCCACAAGATTTTAGTGCAAATACTTCCAATCAAAAGGAAGAGTTTTTATCAAGAGAGTGTTAAGTGATTCTTTGAGTTTTTCACCATAGTCTTTCCTTGCTTTTCTCACACCACACTTGAGCTATCCATTGCTAGATATTCCTATAGGTGTGTTGTAGTGAGAGTGCTCTTTAGGTGATCAAGTGTTGTGATCATCAAAGAGATTTTTCTTTGTACTTTGAGGAAGCGGGCAAGTGTGCTCGTTGTGGTTGGAGTTCGGTTGTGAACTCTTGGTGATTCGAGGTACGGCCTCGGCGAGTCAGTGGACTTGCGTGTGTACGGGACTTGGGAGTCCGAGGGTTTGTAGGTGTACGGCACCGAGGAGAGATCCGGTGGGATCTTACATAGTGGAAATCCTTCGTGTGTCGAAGGCGGGGATGTAGAGCAAGTGTGCTCGAACCTCGAAACAAACCCTTTGTGTTTGCGATTGCTTACTCTTCCCTCTTTCTCCTTTTGTCTCTATTTTATATCTTGCATTCAATTTATTGTGTTCATCTTATATATGCATGATATATTCCCTTGTGCTCATAATTGATATACATACTTGCTTGGGATTGTTGTTAACACTAGTATTCAACCAAGAGAGCCAACGCGGCACCTCAACCCATTCAAGGGGAATCTAGAGGAGCTTGTCCAGAGCCTCGCAAGGGGAATTCGGCAACACTCTTGAGTTATACATAAGTGTTTAATTAAAAGAAACTTTAATTTGGTCAACTTAGTTTTAATTCCGCATTATTTGATCATAAGTGACCTTTAGATTAGCCATCACCTATTCACCCCCCCTCTAGGTGATATTACAATCTTAAGATGAGGGTTCTAACTCTAACTTACATTCAAGTATTCACTTTCTTATATTTCATTCTTAACGGGTTTTTGATGATCTATAGATTGAATGCTTTACTTGTTTTGTAAGTTAGAGATTTTTCTTTTAACTTTGCCGATAACATTAGTGCATTTGTGTCTTCCCGTATTCTCGCCTTCAATTGGATCTTGATAAGGGAATGTCCAAGTTTTTGTCGTGTTAAGCTAAGTTATAGGAAGACCTTTCACTCGATTTTTACGTGAATAGTTCCTATGCATAAGGGGTATGCTTGCCTATAATCCATCGTGAGGCTACATCTTTAAGAAGTTAGGGATTAGTGGGAGCACTTAGTAGAAAGTTAGCCATGCGTTTTTACCATTAAGAAAATTCAACTTTACAAACCACCAAATCATTCTCAAACAATACTTGAAACCAACTTGTTTTCATTTTCCAATTCTTTATTTGAAACAAAGAACTTTCTCTTTTCTTGAACAAAAAAGCCGCATCAAGCTTTCATCGCTCTCCCTCCTTATGGATACGACCCGTATAGCCACTTTGCTACTGTAGAAGAATCGCAAAAGCAGTAACATCGACCCACACTCTTTTTTACTTATTCTTGTGCTTACTTTTTGCCGATAAAATTTTGACGCCGTTGTCGGGGAGGGAATGGTTTTATTGTACAATACTAAAGATTTTTGTTTGTTCTTATGCCTAGGAGAAGTACCAAGGAGCTCACTATCACGGGAAGAGAAAATGGTGGCCAAAGACGTTGCATGAGGATTCATTTGCCCTCAGAAAAATTCATGTAAAAACAAGTTTCTCTGATTGAAATACTAACAAACTCTTCTGCAGGGTTGCCGAAAGCCGCTCAAATTGCTTTCTAAATTTTTTTTAGTTCCCTTGAATGCTTCACCTTATACATGTGTAATAAACTCAACAAAAATTCATTTGTTGCTTAATTGAAATTTGGATTAGACTCTTGCATTTAGGGCACGTGTCTATTTCAATTCATTTCAATTTCTATTGAAGAGTGCTGGAGAAAAGGTACATGTGCATTCATATAGAATAGGACCAACATTTTAGAGTGATTTATCGCTTTGAATGTTACCTTATTGTCAATAAACTGTACACTTGCACAATTGACATTAAGGGCAAAATCTAAAATAAACAAGATAAGGTGGGGATTTCATCACCTTTCCTTAGCCCAAAAACCATCTCCAAGTACACTCACATAACCCAAGCCTTAACTAAAAATTGATAGATGTTGGCCCTAGGGACATCTCGAACTCACTAAGAGATTAACCGAGGGTGAAAATTGCAAGAACTATACTCCTACAAAATCAGTGTCTAAGGAAAGTGGATTGAGAGGCAAAGCCTCGAAAGCTCTGTGGTTTGGCGTAATTAAGGGTCGTGGCTTACGCCCAGATACCTACCACCGAGTTTTGCCCCTTCCTGACCGATTAGCTTGTAATCGAGTTCCTACAACAACATCCCCCTGAGAATCGACCAGTTAGGAGTCGCCTAGGTCCAGGTACCTTAGGCTAAGGTCTTGTGGTTATTTTTCTTTCTTTTATTTGTTTATTTTATTCTTTTCGATTGTTTGTTATCTTTACGTTATTTGTAGTGCGATGCATGCGAGAGTGGGTAAGAGATCCTGTGTCTTCCAGATTAACTAGAAACACTTCTTTACCCTTGCATCCAGAACCTGTGATGGCATCACTTCAGGACAGGTTTTATCCGATCAGAACCTCATTACCATCTTGTATAAAACTGCCTGAGACAAATGGAAATAATTTTGAACTAAAGCCTCAATTTATCAACACTCTCCCAAAGTTTCCTAGTTTAGAATCGGAGTACGCTTACTTCTTTGTTAGAGAATTTGAAGAAGTGTGCCTCATGATGCATATTTCCTAGCTAGGAGACGATGCCGTTAGGTTATGTTTCATTCCCTTTTCCCTAAAGGACCTAGCAAAGAAATGGTTGTATAGTTTGGCGGTAGATTCTGTCACGACGTGGGATGATTTCGTCAAGGCCTTCTTGAAGAAATTATACCCAATTCACAAAACTGCCCTCATTAGAAAGAATATCATGCAGTTCAGGTAAGAACCGAGCGAACCATTTTGGAGAACCTTTGAGCGATTTAAAGATCTCCTAGCTCAGTGCCCTCACCATGATGTGGAGAAATGGCGTCAGTGTCAGATTCTCTATGATGGCTTAGTTTATCAGACAAAAATCCTGTTAGAAACTATGTGTCAGGGAGGGTTCTTGCAAAAGGATGAGAAACAGGGTTGAGATTTATTTGAGGATTTAGCTGAGAAAACCTTGCAATGGGAGCCAGCCTCAGAAAAACTAAGGAATTTACAATCTATGCTTGAAGAGGAGGGCTCCTATCTCTAGAATCATCCATAGCTGCAGAAGCTAAGATTGCAACCCTAATGAGGAGAAAAAAGGCTCTAGAGACAAAAGAGCCAGCCAATGTCAATCAAATCAACCCACCACCAATTCACAATCTGGGTTGTTCATACTATCAGGCACCAAATCATGTCTTTAAAGAGTGCCCTGTTTTTCATACCCAGCAAGTGCCATCAGAACACCTGAACGCTGCCTACTCACGACCGCCGCATAATCCTTACTCATAAACATACAATCCAGATTAGAGAAATCATCCAAATTTCTCTTGGGCCCAGAATAATCCTCCCAGGCCTAATGTCTCTAACAATTTTCATTATCCCAGTCCTCCACCAAATTTCCCCAGTCAAGCTCCATCTTCCTCATCTCAAAGTTCACCAATAGAAAAGAAATTCAGTAAATTGGAGGAGAGCATGGAAGCTTTTATGAAGTCCCAAACCTCTTTTATGCAAAATCAGGGACAAACGCTGAATAATCATTCACAGGCTATATCGAGATTAGAAATGCAAATGAGTCAGTTAGCTAGCTCTCTAAGTGAAAGACTAAAGGGTACTTTACCTAGTCAGCCGCTAGTTAACCCTAAAAACTCCAATCAAGCGTATGAAATTTAGGATCCTTCGATCAACCAATGCAATGCTGTTCACACACTTCGATCTGGAAAGAAGGTGGACAACTAGGTCTACGAACAGAAAAATCTAGTCCATACTGATCATACTCTAGCCTCCACTTCTGCTAGTTCCTCCCAAACTGTTCCTCAGAGATCTGACGAGGACAAAGCTGCTGAACAAGTTCATAAGCCTGTAGCAGCCTTTCCCAATAGGCTTAGGAACAACAATAAGAATATGCACATGAAAAAGATGCTTGAGATGTTTAACCAGGTCAAACTTAATGTGCCTCTTCTTGATGCTATCCAATAAGTCTCAACTTATGCCAAATTTCTTAAGGATATGTGTACGAAGAAGAGAAAGACAAATGTGCCCAAGAAAGTGTTCTTGGCAACCAATATAAGCGAAATTCTGTTTGGTCCCATTCTGGTGAAATACAAGGATTCCAGATGTCCTACAATTTCCTGCACCATAGGACAAACAGAAATTAGCAAAGCACTACTTGACCTGGGAGCAAGTATCAAACTTGCTACCTCTCTCAGTATACCAGCAACTTAGGTTCGGCGAGTTGAGTCCAACTCGAGTCACTATTCAGTTAGTTGACCGATCTGTGAAAATCCCGAAGGGAAAAATCACAGATGTCCTTATCTGGGTCGGGGATTTCATCTACCCCGTTGACTTCATTGTGCTTGAGACCCAACCTGTGTCAAATCTGTGGTCTCAAACTCTAGTCATCTTAGGACGCCCATTCCTTGCTACAGCCAATGCCATAATCAACTGTAGGAACGAGTCCATGCGATTGACCTTTGGAGACATGACGAAGGAAGTCAACGTCTTCAATCTTGGAAGACAACCCCAGGATATCAATGATCAGACTTTTGAGGTTAATTCTATTGAAAATCTGACCAGTGAGCATGAGAAAAATATGGAGATAGAAATAGAGGCAGAGTTTGATCTGAAGTCTGAGGATTTTAATCTAGACCAGATCGTAGATTCGGCTGTGGACTGGGCGTCAAGCCCAAGTGTACCTCATCATAGGATTGCAAGTCTGAATATTACCTCCAATGAAGCAACACCTTCCCTAGAGCTAAAAGCCTTACCCGAATAGCTCAAGTACGCCTACCTGGACGGAAGAGAAACTCTGCCAGTCATCATAGCATCCCACCTGACTGAGCAACAAGAGGACAGCCTAATGTCTATTCTGAAAAAACATAGGGAAGCCATTGGATGGACGATGAAGGATATCAAGGGGATAAGTTCAGCCACAGCTCAACATAGAATCCATTTAATCGATGAAGCAACCCCCAGGAGGGACCCACAACGCAGGCTTAACCAACTCATGCAAGAGGCAGTAAAAGTGAAAATTTTAAAACTATTAGATAATGGAATCATTTATTCTATATCTGATAGCCAATGGGTTAGCCCTGTTCATGCGGTTCCAAAGAAAGCTGGTTTTATGGTGGTTGAAAATGAGCAAAAAGAGTTGGTACAAACAAGATTGCCTATTCGTGTTTGTATCGACTATAGAAAGTTGAATGCAGCCACCTGTAAAGACCACTTCCCGCTACCCTTCATCGACCAAATGCTTGAACGAACGCATTGCTGGACACGAGTACTATTGTTTCCTCGATGGGTACTTAGGATACAATCAAATCCCCATTGCTACAGAAGACCAGAAAAAGATCACGTTCACCTGCCCATTCAGAACCTTCGCTTACCGACGCATACCCTTTAGATTGTGCAATGCTCCTGCAACATTCCAATGGTGCATGCTTAGTCTTTTCTCCAACATTGTTGAACGTTTCCTTGAGATTTTTATGGATGACTTCTCCATCTACGGAGATTCATTTGATCAGTATCTTCATTACCTAGAGTTAGTTCTATAGAGATGCAAGGAGAAGAATATAACTTAAACTGAGAGAAATGTCACTTCATGGTGAGACAGGGGATTGTCTTTGGCCATGAGATTTCTAGAAGAGGCATTGAAGTGGACAAAACTAAAGTAGAAGTGATTGCTAAGCTTCCACCACTCAAAAGCATCAAGGATATTAGATCCTTTCTTGGGCATGCTGGGTTCTACCGACGATTCATTAAGGATTTTAGCAAAATCGCTAGGCTCTTAACCAACCTGCTCGCTAAGGACGTGCCCTTTGAATTTAACGATGAATGTTTCAAGTCATGGGGAAGCATAAGCAAGAACTTATTTCTGCGCCTAATTGGGCCCAAACCGTTTGAAATCATGTGCGATGCCTCTGATTTTGCTATTGGCGCTGTTCTAGGACAGCGCATCGACATAGGCAGCACGTGATTTACTACTCAAGTAGGACTTTGAATGACACCCAACAGAATTATACAACGACTGAGAAGGAATTCTTGGCCGTTGTCTTTGCTTTAGAGAAGTTCCAGCCCTACTTGTTAGGCTCAAAAATGGTGATTTTTACGGATCACTCAGCACTAAAATACCTCATGACAAAGAAGGAAGGAAAAGCCCGATTGATTCGGTGGATCCTTTTACTTCAAGAATTTGACCTGAAAATTCGGGATAAACGAGGTATAGAAAATGTGATTGCTGATCATTTGTCAAGAATTCTGAACGCACCTATCATACAAGCTCCGATCAACGAGGATTTCCCAGATGAGCACATCCTGGCCATTTTTAGGGAACCCTGGCATGCAGACATAGTCAATTACCTGGCCACTGGACAATTACCCACTGACTGGACAAAGTAAGACCAGTGTCATTTCTTTGCCCAAGTATGGTACTTTTTGAGAAGAGCCGTATCTTTTTAAGTATTATCTCGACCAGATTATTTGACGATGCATACTCGAGGAGGAACAGAGGAGTGTGCTAAGCTTTTGCCATGAACTTGCATGCGGAGGACACTTCGGTCCCCGTAAGACTGCAGAGAAGGTTCTACAAAGTGGGTTTTACTGGCCCACTTTGTTCAAAGACTCATACCATTTTTGCAAGTCATGCACACATTGTCAAAAGATTGAGAAAATTTCAAGAAGATACATGATGCCCCTGAACCTGATCCTGGAAGTTGAAATTTTTGATGTTTGGGGTATCGACTTCATGGGACCATTCCCTAATTCCTTTGACAACCAGTTCATTTTAGTTGCTGTCGATTACGTCTCTAAATGTGTAGAAGTTGAGCCAACAAAGACCAATGACAACAAAGTGGTTGTCAAATTTCTCAAAGAAAACATCTTCTCCCGATTTGGCATCCCCAGAGCGATAATTAGTGATAATGGATCACATTTCTGCAATAGAGTTTTTGAAGTTCTGATGCGAAAATATTTCATCAATCACAAGTTATCTACTCCGTTTCACCTTCAGACGAATGGGCAGGTCGAAGTTACCAATCGACATATCAAGCTCATTTTAGAAAAGACTGTCAGATAAAACTGAAAGGATTGGTCGGTCAAACTCAACGATGCATTATGGGCTTACCGCACTGCTTTTAAGATAGTTCTGGGGATGTCTCCTTATAGAATCGTATTTGAAACAGCCTGTCATCTACCAGTCGAGTTAGAACACCGTGCCCTATGCGTCATTAGTAACTCAATTTTGATTTGAGTAAGGCCAGTGGGCTAAGGAGACTTCTGATCTCAAAATTAGAGGAGATACGGAATGAAGCTTATGAGAATGCTCGAATCACTAAAAGCAGGTAAACTTCTCACTGACCAGATCATAACCCGAAAAAACTTTGCCCCGGAAGACAAAGTTCTGCTGTACAATTCGAGACTTCATATTTTCACGGGGAAGCTAAAGACTCGTTGGTCTGGACCGTTCATTATGCGCACCGTTTTCCCACATGGTGCTGTGATTATTGTAGACCCTAAGAATAACACGAAATTCAAAGTGAATAGGCAAAGACTGAAGCCCTTCTTGACCACTGAGCCTATGACTCCAGATGATAGTGTGCTGACTCTTTTTGCCCCATCATACACCTAACCACAACAACTCAAAAAAAAATCTTATTGTTTATATGCTTATCCCTTCTACATTTTTTGACATTTCTTTAGCTTATTCGCGCTTGGCCGGCCCAAGTCAACGAAGACGGTGACATCATTTCTTTACTCTATTTATTGTATTTACATTTACATAAATATTCATTGTGGACAATGCATTAGATAGGTATGGGGGATGCTAACACTTTTTATTTTTCTTTTTGCTAAAAAAAATCTCCAGACTGAAAAGAAATTTCATACTCTTTATAAAAATACCAAAAGGTTGTAGGAATTAAGGGAACCTTATTAATGAATCTTTATTTTTGCCTAAATAAACAGGAAAGATTGATTTGACTAAGAGTTAGGAGGGATAAGAAAAATAACTCATACCTTTTATTTAGCCTTAGTAGAATATGCATAAACCACACACATGCTTGGGATTTAGAGACAACTCTGAAAAAAATAACGCTGGATAATTGTGCCTCAAGAATCATGATTACTCACGCCAAAAAAATAATAAATCAATATATAATATATATAAGTAAATCTTAATTTCGTGGCCTACTTTACTTGCATATTTGACCTGAGGGGTGTTTTTGCACCTGGTGCCCTAAAACCATCTAGTTTGGGAGTCATCGGTTTGATATGTGTTACATGAGTAAAGTAGAAAGCCTGATGAAACCAAGAATAATAGATAAAGATTAATAAAATAAAACAATATTCAAAGTTGAGTTGAAAAATCCCAAGCACATCACACTTACACATTATGCATATCTATCTAAAGTAAAATAACAGAATGAGTTAGAAGTATAAGATCTTTTCTAAATTTAAAGAAAATCATAATTTTTTCTTTTATGAAGGCTAAAGTATAGGAGGACTTATGAGGGTTGAACCTAATTCTTACATCATTCGGTCATGTTTACTTAGATGATTGAAAGTTCTTTTTCTTGAAAGAGGTTTGCTAACAACTAAATATTTTTTCACTTACTAGATTTTGTAGGTGCAATCCGTTGAAAACCTTCAGGAGATAACACTCCTCCTCTGGGGAAAACCGAGAGGTTTAAAGGCTTGTTGCACATGCTCAGTGCAGTTGGGTCACCTGCGAAAGTGGTGTAATAATTTTCTTATTTTTTGTTTTGCTTGGGACGAGCAAAAAGTTGAGTGTGGGGGTGTGATTAGTCTCTAATTTTGCATAATTTTTATCACATCCTTATATTTATTTGATATAAAATTCTGCTAATAAAGCTTTGCTTGTTTGATCCTAGGTCCATGGTGTGCAAATGAAGAAGACCCTAAATCACCATTTAATGGGTGATTAAAGGCCTACCAAGTAGCCATTGACCTTAGAGTGGAGATTTTGTCAGCCCAGGACATCAAATCCAGAAACCAGAAGATCCAACTGACAAGAGACAGACAGGACGACACGCTACCTGAAGCCAGGCGCGCGCAACCCTGGCATGGCCACAGACATGCGGCCTGGGACGCGTCTCCGCGGCCGTAGGGCAAGGGCGCGCCCGGGCTTTGGGCCAGGGGTCGTCCCCCTGGCCCCCTTTCCCCTGGTGCCTATAAATATCCTCCTGGGGTCTGAAGAGAAGCAGATCCAGAGTTTAGAACATTGTTGTAATCTTATTTTAGGATTGTAGTTGTTTTTAGTTTCCTTCTTCTTCTAGTTTAGTTTTAGCCATTAGAGTGAAAGAGATAGAGTGTGTAAGAGTTTTTTTGAAAGGTGACAAGCTAATATAAGTAATTACTTCTCTTTCTTCTTTCCATTTGCTTGTGTTTTCCATTTGCTTTTACTTCCTTGTTGTAGTGTAACTCCCTTTCTCTTTACTTCTTTCTTTTACTTTCTTGTTGTAGTGTAACTCCCTTCTTCTTTACTTCTTTTCTTTTGTTGTTTCTTTTACTATCATGTCTAACTAACTCTTTCATTGCATGGCTAACTGACTACTAACCCACGAATCTCTAACAACTTGATTGATAAACCCAAATGAATCAATAGTGTCAAATAAGCCTTGTGCAAACAAGAGCTATGATATCTTAAGATAAGGTTTCTAACTCTAACTACATTCAAGTATTCACTTTCTTATATATCATGCTTAACAGGTTTTTGATGATCTATAGATTGTATGCTTTACTTATTTTTATAAGTTAGAGATTTTCCTTTTAACTTTGCCGATACCAATAGTGCACTTGTGTCTTCCCGTATTCTCGCCTTCAACTGGATCTTGATAAGGGAATGTCCAAGTTTTTTACTTGTTAAGCTAAGTTATAGGAAGAACTTTCACTCAATTTTTACGTGAATAGTTCTATGCATAAGGGGTATGCTTGCCTATGATCCATCGTGAGGCTACATCTTCAAGAAGTTAGGGATTAGTGGGAGCACTTAGTAGAAAGTTAGCCATGCGTTTTTACCATTAAGAAAATCCAACTTTACAAACCACCAAATCATTCTCAAACAATTCTTGAAACCAACTTGTTTTCATTTTTCGATTCTTTATTTGAAGCAAAGAACTTTCTCTTTTCTTGAACAAAGAAGCCGCATCAAGTTTTCATCGCTCTCCCTCCTTGTGGATACGACCCGTATAGCCACTTCGCTACTACGGAAGAATCGTAAAAGCAGTAACATCGACCCACACTCTTGTTTACTTATTCTTGTGCTTGCTTTTTGACGATCAGATGTCCTAGAAAGGGAGTGTAAGCATCTTGGTTTTGGAAAATTTGTGAAGAGTGTGAGTCCAACATGTTTTGAGTTTGTGGCTCGGACTCACGCAAGAGTACCTTACTCGTTTTCAGCGCAAATGGTTGTTCATTATGAGGAGGTGGAACTGAGTAAGACTCTTGAAAATATTGTGAAATTGGAGAGGTCATCATTTTCTGAAATTGTCGCTCGGCCTCTTGTAGGTTGGCATCTATACTCTTTTCTAACTCAAATTTTTCTTCAATTAGTGATTCTAGAAAGGAGTATAGGAAGCAAAATTGGGAAACGAATACTGTGAAAATTGTGAAAATTGTTGACAGGGTGGTTGAAATTTTGACTCGGGGGAGTTGAATCCCCATTGACTCTTTAAAAAATGGAAATTATTTTGAAAATTATGGTTATAAGATTGGGGGCATGGGTTGCACTGAGTCGGATAAGGCCAACCCGGTGTATTTGTTGGTTGATATTATAAAAAGGCGGGTTGGAATTATCCGAATCTAATGAGGTCAGTGTGAAATATGGATTCATATTAGGATTGAAAGAATTGTTGTTATTGAATTCCATTTCACAAACGATCACAATAAAAAAAGAAAAAGAAAACAAACAAACAAAAAGAAAGAAAAAGTCAAAACAAGCCTATACTAAGGTTGACCTAGACGACTCCTAACTGGTCGATTACCCGGAGGAGGTTGTTGTATGAATCTGACCACAAGCTAATCGGCCAGGTAGGGGAAAAATACGGTGGGAGGTATCCGTGCGTAAGCAACGGGCCTTAATTACGCCAAACCACGGTATCTTCGAGGCGTAGCCTCTTAATCCCCAACCTTAGACACCGATTTCACAAGAGTAAGATTCAAAGCAAGTTCCAACCTTGGTCAATCTCTTAATGAGTCCGATATGTCCCTAGGGGCCACCGTCTATCAAATTTTATTAGGGCTTGGGTTGTGTGAGTGGGGAGGTAGTTTTTAGGCTAAGGAAGGGTGAGGAAATCCCCACCGTATCTTGTATGGGTTTTGCCCTTAAGTCCAATTTGTGCAATTGTACAATATAGACAAGAGTACAACACAAAGTGATAAATCAACCACGTGTTTGTCCTATGCTATATGCAATGCCATATGTACACCTCAGTCCAGGTCACAACAACAGAACAAAATACAGTATATTGGAATTGAATTGACACGTGCCTAAATGCAAATGTCTAAATCGTTTTAGAAGCGTCCAAGTATCATATTTTATTTCTTTAATTTATTACAGTGTTCAGGAAATCAAAGCAGAAAATTAGCAGCAAAATATAGCAATATATGCAACTTGCAAATTCCCTACAAAAGAAAAATTACAATTGCCAAAAATATGCCGCAGTTGTGCGGCTTTTATTTGATTTCCGTGGTAAAGTTTTGGAAGCAAGATTTCTGCTTTCTAGAGCAGGGAAAGGCAAGCAAGAGTAGACTTCTACATTGTAAAAAATTTGTAAAAATTGCCCTACACACCAAAACAGAGAAGGAAATATTAACAAAAACGTGAGTTTAAATCATTCCCATCCTCTGCAACGGCGCCAAAATTTGATCGGAGTGGAACCAGCACTTGAAATGTGTATTTATGAAATCAATGAAAATGTATATGTGCTAATGTTCCCTTGATACTCTATTATAGCATTGGCTCAACAGGTCGAATCCACAGGGATGGGAGGCGATAGAAGCATGAACAGTTTATGTTCACGTGTTATGTTAATAAGTCTTCTTTGTTCAAAGAATTAGAAAAGAAAATAAAAGAAAAGAAATCCAGAAGTGATGGGTGAGGAGATGCGATGAAAGTGATGATGTGAAAATAAAAGAGAAGTGATTTGAAAAACAAAATAGAAAAGAAGATGAAGCTTGTGATAAAGAAAATGAAAACCAAGGTGAACAAGAAGATGGGGAAAACAACGATGAAAAGATAAAAGAAGAGTTTTGAAATTTGTTTTTAAAATAAGATAAAAGAAAGCTCATAGCTACTAACTACCAATTGCTCCACTAACTATGCTAACTTCTTAATAATAGTTGACTCACATGGATCCTTGACCATCACTAGTCCTTGGCTCCAAAAGACGATACAGAGCATGGCTCATAAGATTGCTCTTCTATATTCAAACAACACATCCATACCACACAACAAGTTGCAACCTACTATTAATTTATCAAAACCAGTTAGAGGTGAGTATGAAATAAAGAAGAGATTGCAAGTTAGCAAGTTAATGGGTTAGATGTTAGAAATGTTAGAATGTTAGAATCCATCATCAGGAGCCATCAATGGCTCTTGCAAGAGCAAGACCTTGCAGAGGCTATTAGATTCATGTAGATTATCAAGTAAGTGGTTAGATGGTTAGTGGTTAGTAGTTAGATTGTGATGGGAAGAAAAGTTAGCTAAGCATCATGTAGAAGATGAAGAATATTACAATGGAGAGGAAAGGAGACACCTTTACATAGATTGTCACCATCTATTACATCAATCTCTCTCTGAATCTATCTGCCCTAATACATGATCTAAAAAGAAATGAAAATATAAAAGAAAATAAGAAGAACACCTACACTACACTACACTACACTAAAAGATAGAAAACCTAGCCTATTTCCCAATTTGCTTTCGTTTCAAGTCTATATAGAGGTTTTTATAGGCAAAAGAGGTTTCTAAAAGACGAGACGAGCCTGTTGGCCCAAAGGCCATTATCCCAGTTATTTTGATGATAACAAAACATATTTAGTTATGTATTTAATAATTTGTTTAAAAGGATTTCAGGTTCAAGAACAGGTTTTGACGACTCCACTTAAAGACTCACACGTTTGGAGTTCGCCCAAGATTTGCATTCCCAAGCTAAAGCACAATAGGAAGCTTCGGGAATAAGATATTGAAGAAAAGAACGAGTCAAGACTACGAAGAAAAAGAACTAGCATAGACTATGAAGAAAACAAGATTTGTATTTTTATTTTTATTTTAGATATTTTGTCAAAGCTAGATATTAGAAGTAGAGCTATGGGATTATCACACACACACACCTTTTAGTTAGGTTCATGGCTTCAAAAAGATTTTCAATCTCCATTTCTAACTTAGATTTAAAGTGAACATGTTTGGAAATAAGCTTTTTAGAAAGACAATAGTTTTGGAAAAAATTTTTATGGAAAAACTAGTTTTTATCAAAAGGATTTTTATCAAACTATTTTAACATGATAGAAGTATGACATATGCTCATACTCTATGTTTTTACAAGTTCCAAAAAAAATTTAACTCAAGACCTAAAACCAAAAACCCAATTTCTGGTTCTGGAAGTTCTGATTTTTCAGAACTTACAGTAACCGGTCGACCGGCCCGGTCGACCGATGTGCACAAACTGTGCATGTGTATATCAGTCGACTGCCCCGGTCGACCGAGGCACATTTGTGTTCACAGGATTTTTCGGTCGACCGACCCGGTCGACCGCAGAGCCCCAACGGTCAGATTCTTGACCGTTGGCGGTCGACCGACCCGGTCGACCGACCACTGTCAGATTTTCTGACAGTTCCAACAGCTATTTTTTCTGGCTAATTCTCTTTTGGGATTTGATACCAACGATTTTGTGAGGCTGTTTTTGACCCCTATAAATAGAGGGTCACCTCATATTGATAAGACAACTATTGCAAAATAATTCCAAAAGATTTCACAAGAGCTTTACAAAGAATTTCAATTCCTTTCTTTTACAAAAGATTTTTCAAAGCCTAAATTCCTAACACCCAACTTGTAGCCTATTCCTCTACCTTCTCTCTAGTTTTTGCACACCACAATCCCAAGCTCTACATCTATGTCATTGGTTCTAGGATTGTGCAAGTGAGCTATTTTGATCAAGTGTGATCACCTTTCTTATTGAGTGAAGTTGTAGAGGCATCGGCCTCAAGGGAGCTAGTGAGCTTCGGGTGGTGTTGCGGCATCACAAGTGTAGGGACAAGTGTGTCCTTGTATTGGCGATCCGGTGGGATCAATGATAGTAGTGCAAATCCTTCAAGTGTGAAGGCGGGGACGTAGAGCGTGGCTCGAACCTCGGAAACACATCCTTGCGTTTGCGTTTGCTCGAATTTTCTCTCAACTCTACTCCTTTTAATTCTTGCACCTTTATTGTTCTATTTATTGCAAGTCTATATTTGTGCTATTTGTGTGTTAAATTTTAAATTCCGCATTATTGCCATAATTCATATAGCCATCACCTATTCACCCCCCCTCTAGGTGATTTCAATTGGTATCAGAGCCTAACCCTACAACTTAGGTCTAACCACCTTAGGGAGATCCATATTTGGCTATATACATTTTTGTTGCATTTATATTTGCTTGTGCATTCATGGCATCCATGGACTTCTCTAGCATTAAATCCCCACCCAAATTTGATGGCTTGAACTTTCCCATTTGGAAAGTCAAGATGAACTTATTTTTGAAATCCTTAGGTGTTAGGGTAGCTAGGGCCATAACCAAAGATTTCATAGAACCTACAACCGATGAGAGCACATGGTCCGAGGATACTTCCAAAGACAATGAGGCTAATGCTAGGGCACAATATGCATTGACCCAAGCATTAAATGAGGATGACCTTGCACGCATAATTAATTGTAAATCCGCATTTGAGGTTTGGAACATTCTTATTGTGACTCATGAGGGAACGTCACAAGTCAAAAGAGCTAAGGTTGACTTGCTACGTTCTCAATATGAGAATTTTTATATGTTTGATAATGAGAGCATTGATGATATGCTCACCCGTTTTACAAAAATAACTAATGCTCTTTCTTCCTTAGGCAACAAGATTGATAATGATCAAAAGATAAGGAAGGTGATTAGAGCTCTTCCCAAAGCTTGGGAAGTCAAGGCGACCACACTCAAGGAGCTCAACGACAAAGAGGAGATGGACTTCTCCGGCTTCATCGGAAATCTCAAGACGCATGAGATGGAGATGAAAGTTAGAGAAGAGAGGGAGGCACCAAAGAAGAAGACGATTGCCTTCAAAGCCACTCCTACTACCATTGAGGAAGACGACTCATCGGAAGATTGCGATGAGGATTTCGCCATGCTCATCCGGAAGGTGGGCAAGATGTTCTACAAGAAGGGAAGACAAAGTAACTCCGAAGGGGAAGCCTCAAGGAAGGTACGAGAAGAAAAGAGAAGAACCCGGTCCTTACTTCCATTGCAAGAAGATCGGTCACCTAATTGCCGATTGCCCTGCTCTCCAAGCAACTACCTCCAAGCATGGGAAGAAGAAGAAAGCTTTGGCCGCTACATGGGATGATACGGAGTCCGAATCCGAGGAGGAGATCGACACCGCCAACATGTGCTTTATGGCACAAGGTGAGGATTCATCTAAGGTATGTCTAGAAACTTCTATTGATGATGATGATCTTACAATGGATGAACTTGCTCAATTTTTTGAAGAATTGCAACATAGGTATGAGATTTCACAATCTCATAATAAGAAACTGAAAAAGGAAAATGATGTTTTGAAGAACAAACTTGAAATTTGTTTAAAGAGAAAAATGAGTTATCTAGTTCTTTTGAAAAATTGAAAAGTGATTTTGATAAGTATAAGGTAGCTAATAAAGCAAAAACCCCCAGGATTTCTAGTAATAAAAATGTTTTTGTTGAAATTCAAAAACGTGTTGATTCTTTAGATAACACTTTAAAGAAATGTGCATTTAATTTTAACAAGCTTGCATCTAAATTTCCTAAGGGAGTAGCCCAAGGGAAACATGTTCATCATAAACATGCTACACATAAACATGCACACACACATAACCATGCTTTTATGTACAATAGTGGTAGAATTTTTATTTGCACGTATTGTGGCCGCAAAGGCCATTTAGAAAAGTTTTGTTATGCTAAGAACAATGTGAAGAATAAATTTGTTTGGGTTCGCCCCGGATCTAACCCCAAAGGACCCACTAAGATTTGGGTACCAAAAGAGCCACCGAATTTAAATGATACAGGTATAGGTGGATCTACACCCTCCAAGACTTAGGAGGAGGTGGTGCCCGGGTGGTTGATGCATCGGAGCTTAAAGAACAAATCGTGCATGTATCGCTATCGTGGAGGCACCTATTTTGGAGATTGCCCTTCAATTGGTAACATCTCCATTTAAAAGTTTTTGATTTTTAGTCATGTATACATATGTATAGAATTGATAGTTTGCTTTTGTACTCTATTGATATATGCTTGTATAGAACTACTTTTCTATCATATTATATATGTGCCTTGTGTTAACTTCTATATCTTTTGTTTCATGCCTTGTTTATTGTATGTCCACATGTATAGTTTATAATTTGTGATTATATACTTGTATACATATACACATTATTTTCATAAATAAAAATAAACATTTGTAAAATTTCCTATTTAAACAAACACTTTAAAGATGGCAATTGCGCACCTCAATTCATTCAAGAGGAATCAAGAGGATGAAGTTCAGAACCCGTCACTGGGTATTCGGCTTCAACATCTTTAAAATCTTTGTTTAAATATGAAAATAAAATTAAAAAGGGATTGCATGAATTTTGATGTTGTAATAACTTAATGAAGATTTAAAACCTGTTGGTGTATTCCTATATGTTTAATATGTCATACCTATTTTGACTACCAATTTCTTTAAAATTTTTTTTGGGCCAGATGCTGTTAACAGATTTCAGGCAAAGCCGGTCGACCGACCTCTAAAGCCCCGGTCGACCGACTCTGCCTGAGAAGAAAATTTTTTATTTCTTTTCTGTTAACGGTCGACCGACTATATGTCCCGGTCGACCGCTCAAGTCTGCAGAGCTCTCGGGTTGTTTCGGTCGACCGGACCTGTCGACCGATCGTCGAATTCTGACCTAAAATTGGTATTTATTTGACTTTCTCTCTCACTCTCTCACTTTTCTCAGCGCGAACCGGAGACCCATTTCCCTCAAAAATTTCTATCTCTCTAATCCTTCATCTGATCTCAAATCCCTTATAAACCCACTTCAAATTCCTTCTTCTAGTGCCAGATCTTCAGTTTCAAGTCAATCCAACCGCCAGATTTGAAGAAAATCGGATTTTTCTGTCTAGGGTTTCAGTTCTTCACCTCAAGGTAAAAATTTGATTTTTCTTGTGGTTCTTCACTTCTAACTTTGTAATCTCCCTTCTATTGTCAATACATTAGGTTACTTAGCTATCTAGATCGTGCCTTAACTTGTTTATACCTAAAAATCCACCTTTTACTCATCATGCTGAAACGAACTCGAATTGAGAAAGGGAAGGCTGTTGCTCAACCTTCATCTCAGGCTCCTAGACCCGTTCGGCTCTTCCTAAATGATCTTGCTGCTGATCGGTACTCCCATCTTTCCACGAGGAACATTAACTCGGGGAGATTTGTTGTTATTCAAGATTTCGAACATTTGAATATTCCTCACATCCTGCAGACAAACAATTTAGTTGAATTTTTGACCATCAAAGAGCAAGTTTACACATCTCTTGTTCCTTATTTTTATGCAAATTTCGAATTTGATGGTAATCGTATCACCTCTAGAGTTTTAGGTAGGGACATCGACCTTTCTATCGGTCGGTTTGCTAGAATTCTGCATCTCTCCACTGGTAGAGCGGATGTGTATACCCATAACCTGCATGACTTTGAATTTCCGGAGGGTGAGTCTTCGCTCACCGCATCCACTCTAATCCATGGGAATGACAACCCCGGCTTGGTTAGAAATGAGGTTGTGAGTAGGTACACTCTCCAATCCCAAGTCCTGGCCAAAATTATTTTCTTCAACATTGTCCCCAAACATGGTGAGTATAGCCACGCTAGGGGTTCCGTACCATTGATTATCTATTGCCTTCTTCGAGGCATTAAGATAAACTTTCCTCGAGTCATAGCTTCTCACATGGCTTCAGATCAGATTCGTACTGCGGGTAGGAGCTTGCCCTACGGCATGCTAATTACCCATCTTCTTAGGGCTCTTGATTTTGATCTATCTGCTGAAAGTCCCTCTAATCCCTGACCAACATCAACGGAGTTGTCCTGAAGATGATGGAAGCCCAGCTACGTAGACACGCTCCTGTGCAACCACCTATTCCTCCTGCTGGTCCTGGCTCATCTTCTGCACCAGGATCTTCTTCCTCTTCAGCCCTGTGTTTCCTCCTGAGTTTCAGGCTCTTATCTCTTCGGAGGTCCGCTCTCAGATCGAGGCACACCAGGCCTGGGTCGAGCAGCGCGACGCAGCTCTTCGTGCGGAGATGGATGCTCGTTCCATTCAGGATGCTGCTTTTCGGGCGGAGATCCGAAACGACATGTCCTATTTTGCTGACTCCATGAGATTCGTGGACGTTCAGTTTCAGGCTCTTTTCACAAAATTTGACATGCTCGTTCCTGACCGTACTCCGATTGCTTGTCGACTCCCATCCACCGGTCCTCCATTCCCTCCCAGAGCTCGTTCTTCTGTTCCACCACCGTGGACCAGAGTAGATGGCATGGATCCAGAGGAGGTTGCTTCTTCCTCAGGGGAAGAAGATGGTGGTGACAAGAAGATGGCTGAGGGCTCTGCTGCACAGAGCTCATCTGAGCATGCCGACGACGAGGAGGACGACGATGATGAGGATGCTGGAGATGATGGTGATACTGCTGAGTGACCTCCCCTTTTGATGATGTCAAAAAGGGGGAGAGTTATTTGGGGAGAGTTATCTTGAGAGAGATATTTTGTGATGTAGTACTTTGTGTGTTGTTTGGACATGTAGTATTGTGTTTGGACATGTAGTATTTATTTTTATTTTGCTTTGGACATGTATTTTTAGTATGTGTTGTGGACATGGACATGGTTATTTACTTTAGGCGTATCTTTTGTTTTGTGTATCTCTTATCTATGTCATGTATGAACTCATTTCCTTCATCTATTCTATGACATGAGTATTTGGTATCATTTGTTGGCATGGAAATATGGTGTTTATCATTTACATATGTTTTCCTATATATGCATGTGTTGAGGGGGAGCTTCATTTGAAGTCTCTACCCAAAATATTTTGTGATAACTACATATGTTTTGCCATCATCAAAAAGGGGGAGATTGTTGGCCCAAAGGCCATTATCCCAGTTATTTTGATGATAACAAAACATATTTAGTTATGTATTAATAATTTTGTTAAAAGGATTTCAGGTTCAAGAACAGGTTTTGACGACTCCACTTAAAGACTCACACGTTTGGAGTTCGCCCAAGATTTGCTTTCCCAAGCTAAAGCACAATAGGAAGCTTCGGGAATAAGATATTGAAGAAAAGAACGAGTCAAGACTACGAAGAAAAAGAACTAGCATAGACTATGAAGAAAACAAGATTTGTATTTTTATTTTTATTTTAGATATTTTGTCAAAGCTAGATATTAGAAGTAGAGCTATGGGATTATCACACACACACACCTTTTAGTTAGGTTCATGGCTTCAAAAAGATTTTCAATCTCCATTTCTAACTTAGATTTAAAGTGAACATGTTTGGAAATAAGCTTTTTAGAAAGACAATAGTTTTGGAAAAACATTTTTAGGGAAAAACAAGTTTTTATCAAAAGGATTTTTATCAAACTATTTTAACATGATAGAAGTATGACATATGCTCATACTCTATGTTTTTACAAGTTCCAAAAAAATTTAACCCAAGACCTAAAACCAAAAACCCAATTTCTGGTTCTGAAAGTTCTGATTTTTCAGAACTTACAGTAACCGGTCGACCGGCCCGGTCGACCAATGTGCACAAACTGTGCATGTGTATATCAGTCGACCGCCCCGGTCGACCGAGGCACATTTGTGTTCACAGGATTTTTCGGTCGACCGACCCGGTCGACCGCAGAGCCCCAACGGTCAGATTTTTGACCGTTGGCGGTCGACCGACCCGGTCGACCGACCACTGTCAGATTTTCTGACAGTTCCAATAGCTATTTTTTCTGGCTAATTCTCTTTTAAGATTTGATACCAACGATTTTGTGAGGCTTTTTTGACCCCTATAAATAGAGGGTCACCTCATATTGATAAGATAACTATTGCAAAATAATTCCAAAAGATTTCACAAGAGCTTTACAAAGAATTTCAATTCCTTTCTTTTACAAAAGATTTTTCAAAGCCTAAATTCCCAACACCCAACTTGTAGCCTATTCCTCTACCTTCTCTCTAGTTTTTGCACACCACAATCCCAAGCTCTACATCTATATCATTAGTTCTAAGATTGTGCAAGTGAGCTATTTTGATCAAGTGTGATCACCTTTCTTATTGAGTGAAGTTGTAGAGGCATCGGCCTCAAGGGAGCTAGTGAGCTTCGGGTGGTATTACGGCATCACAAGTGTAGGGACAAGTGTGTCCTTATATTGGCGATCCGGTGGGATCAACGATAGTAGTGCAAATCCTTCAAGTGTGAAGGCGGGGACGTAGAGCGTGGCTCAAACCTCGGAAACACATCCTTGCGTTTGTGTTTGCTCGAATTTTCTCTCAACTCTACTCCTTTTAATTCTTGCACCTTTATTGTTCTATTTATTGCAAGTCTATATTTGTGCTATTTGTGTGTTAAATTTTAAATTCCGCATTATTGCCATAATTCATATAGCCATCACCTATTCACCCTCCCTCTAGGTGATTTCAGAGCCCACGCGTCAAAAATCAACTGTGGGCCCACCACATTGCCGCGGAAACACCGCTTTTGCCATTTTTCGCGGCAAAATCAGGGACTTAGGTCCCTGGTTTTGGCGAGGAATTTCTCCTGGCTTCGAGGACCTTCCTGGTATATTCGGATTCTGGTATTTTAGCCCATATATTCCTCTGACGTGCGCAAGGGTCTAGGTTCAAAGCATCTTCTAGAAGCTCCCTTACTTGGCCTCCAAGAAATCTAAATTTAATTACCTGAAAATGAGTTTAATTAAGCTCTTATTACCATTTTGCCCTCCTTGTCTTGATTATCTGCAAAAGAGACCAAAATACGGTTTAGACCGGTATTTTATTCATAAATCAGCAGGGAAATGCGATATAATAATGCATAACTGTAGACTAATCAGCCACCTACCAAAGGGATTAATGCACCAATCAACTTTTTAAAAATTACCAAAGTGCCCCTCTCCCTCCTTATTCCTCCATCTTTCCCTTACCGCTTTGCTCGCCTCATTGCCTCCCCCTCCTCCCCTTCCCCCGATTCCCTGCGCACTGACCCCTCCTTCCCCCGGATCTGCTCCTCCCTCCCCTCCCCTCGACCTCTGTTCGGTGGACTTAGGCCGAATAAAGGCTGGGTTAGGGGGAGGGGAGGATGGGGGAGATCCGGGTGGGAGGGGAGGTGCTTGTGGGGAGGGGGGCTAGCAAGGAGCTGAGGCGCGAGGGAGAGAGGGCAGGGAGGGATCACCGTTATTCGCCAAAAAAAAAAGAAAGAGAGAGGAAGAAGAGGGAGAGAAGAAGGAGAAGGGACATTTCTGACATTTCCACTAGAGTAACTGTGCAAAAAAAATATAATGGTACACTTGTAAATATTTGGTGGGTGCCTTCATCATTTTTGGGGGTGGCAATATCCGTTCCGAAGAATAATGAGGCAGCGACCCCCACACTACTAGTCAATTCCAGGTTAGACCCTAACTACATTTTCATCTCATGATACCTCATTTTTTAAAATGGACAACTAGTTCATAGATGACTTTTTCTATATCATAAACTCATCAAAGATGATACTTATAGTACCAAATTCCAAAGTTGTATTACTAATTTAGAATTAAAAAAGAATTATAATAATTATATTTATATTTAATATAAATACTTAAAATTAATAAAATATATAGGTAATGTATATTAATTGTAAGCTAAGCGAATATGAAATAGAGAAAAAATAACAATATCCACATCTACTCTATTTATAAGAGGATACTATATGGATGAAAATTAATTGGTATCTGATATTATTCAGATATCCATTTGCACCATTAATCAAAATAAGAATGTAAAACAAGAGGAATGAAAATCATTTGGAGGAGGGTATTTTAATCACCTCGAGGGATGTTAGATATAATTTAAAGATTTCAAGGGGTTCCAGAAGTTGGTTTAGGTGGACTTTAGTGTGCATATTAAAATAAAGAAGATTTTAGGAGGATATCAAGCATAGTGAACAAAAAGGCGCGTTCAACTCGATTACTTGAAGAGGGAAGAAACTAAGGAAATCAATTTAAAAGTATTTTAACTAACTTACCAAGAAAAAGAGACAATAAATTTTATAGCAATTAATAGCTACATTATCTATTTTGATTGAAATATTTGATTCACCTCCCAGAAGCCTAATTTTCCATTCTTCCATCCGCTCTATATTCAAATAAAAATAAGATGCTAGACCACATTCATGTCCTGTATAAACAATTCTTGGGGGCGGCGGCACAAGAACAACAGATACACACAGTTGCGGGCGAGAGGTGCAGTGAGTGCGCAATGTTTTCTTTGTTACGTGGTCATATTCAACTAAAACTGCACTTGTCCAGAAGCTTAACTAACACAAATCTAGTCACCCTCTATTGTTTTTTTCCCAAAGAATTGACTCAAAAATTGGGTCCAAATCAAAGAATTGTTGTTCACACATTTTTCCCATTAAGGAAATTTGATTATAAAATATTGATGATTCAATTTCAAGGCGTACTCGAACAGATTCAATGTTGATTCTGAAATATAGAGAAAACAAATCTAATAAAGATACCAGAGTCATTATTGAGTCAAAAAGTGAAATAGAATTATCAACTTGAGATTTAGGATCACTTTCTTGTTCAATTCCAGTTCCAGGAAAGGGATAACTTGCCAAAATGTCAATGTGATTTTTAAAACTTGGAGTTTGGTCAAGTTCCAATGGGCGTGTTAAAATTGAATTTTGGTTTCCAAAATAACATGATTCTTGGATCCAATCGGTAGAGTTAGGGGTATAAGAATTGGTCAAAGGTTGATAAGAAAAACTCTTCTCATTCTCATTGATCAATTCACTCATTTATAGAGTTTAACCCACTTATAGGCCGGTTAACAGAATTTTGAGTCTGAATCATATCTTTCATACTCTTTGCAATTGGTTCTTCTTGAAAAAGTGAGTATGAAATTTGATTTTGAAAATTATGGTGAAGTCTTGAGTCAATCAGATTTTGCGATTATTGCTCGGACCAACGCAAGAGTTCCATATTCACTTTCAGGATAGATGGTTGTTCATTTTGAATCGATGCGACTGAAAAAGATGAGCATGACTCTTGAAAATTTAGTTGAGATGATGAGTAACATATTTTGAAATTGTTGCGCTATTTCACAAAAGACTTCCAAACTCTTTTCTAACTCAGATTTTTCTTCAATTAGATGTTTTAGAAAAGGAGTATATGGAGTTTAATGTGGGAAAGATTGTGAATTGTGCAAATTTTGAATTTGTTGTTGGGACTCAAGCATGGCTTTCATAATCCTTTTCAAATTGAAGTTTTCTTCAGAGGGTGGTTCTGAAAAAGGAGTATCGTAAACAAAATCAGGGAATGAATATTGTGAAAATGTGGAAAGGTGGTTGAAAATTTGACTTGGGGGATGAATCCCCATGAACCCTGTGAAGAGTAGAAATTATTTTCAAAATATTAGTTATAGGATTGGAGAAGACGATGACTTGAAGAAGAAGAAGCAATCCAATGTAGAGCAGATTAGTCGATTATATAGTTGACTAATGCTCAGACTAGTTGATTATATAGTCGACTAGACAGGAAACATAGAAGGGAGTATTATATAGGAGTCAAATGATAGGTTTTATAAGTCAACTAATGAAAGGATTAGTCGACTGGTCTACATGATAAGTTGACTATACAGACTATTTCTGAAGCGTGAGCAGTTCCTTTCATAAGGGTGTGAGTTTTCTTTTCTGGTGGATTTCAAAAATGATTCAGATTCTATTCTATAAAGGCTTGTTTCTAAATTTTAAGGGTTTAGAATTCTTCTAGATCAAGGAGGTTAACTCCTCATAAGATTGATTAAGATTTTTACAATATTCGATGGCCAAGTTCATCTCATAGTCCGAATAAAAGTTGTATTATAAAATCTGATAAAAAGGTTGTAACCCAGTATGTTGTAGTATGGAAAACACTTAGGAGATCTTGAAGAAGATAAGATGAAGCCAAAAAAGAGAGGAGTAAGCTGAAGGTGCATAGAAAGAAGGGATATACTCTTATAATTAAGTCTAGATTCAAGAGAAAGATGAATACTCTTGTGAGATCAAAAGGAATGTTAGATCTCTTTTTATCAAGTTTATTAATAAAGCTGTCTCAAGTTCTCACTTCGTGGACGTAAGTCAATTTTGGGCTGAACCACGTTAAATTCTTCTGTTACTGGTATTACTCTTTTGTCTAGGTATTTCTAGTTTGCTTTATAATAATTTTTCTTTTGCAAGTATTACCTATCATTTGCCAAGTTCTACAATGTTGATCCAGGAAGTAACAATTGATATCATAGCATATCGATTTCGCGCAATAGGAAGATCTCGAGTATAAACTCTAGCTCTCAAAGCACCAATTTATGGTGGATAAAACTCCGATGTAAGCAACTTGACGCCCTCAATCGAATCTTTCAGAGCACACAGAGAAAGAAAGCGCCTTTCAAGTTAGGAGAATCGGTGTGGTGCGAGCCTAAGACCCTCAGGCGTGAGAATCAATAGTTGGTAATGTGTAGGACTAGTAGAGGAAACTTGCCGGTGTATTGTGGTAAGTGGTGATAGAGTGCGTGCGCGGTATGTGCTCTGAGGATTAAAGGAGCGACTTCCTTCCTGATGGACAAGGAGGGGTATTTATACCAGATATTGGCGGTGGAGTGAATATGAACAGATGCAGATCTTCAACTATTGAATTTGAATCTACAAATCCTCGTAACTACTGAGATTGTATCCAAGTTGTTAGGATTAGTACAATGGAAGGGTGATCTATCATTATGTATAATTGCTTGCTGAGTTGTGGGTCGTAAAGTGTTCTGATTGAGTGAGGGGATACAAGTGCATAATCGCCTTCGCCATTTGAAGGTATTCACCTCAGTTGCTGAGCGTAGGGAGTGGATGCCATATGGTGAGATTATTGGCACGGGGTTGAGATGTCTTCAGAAAGCAGTGTGGCTTCAAAGCTATGGGTGAGGACTATCGTCGGATTTAGGGGCGGTTGAGATTTCAGATGTGGGATCCTGAGAACTTCCTCATGTTCCAGCCACTGGAGACGTGTCGTGAACCTGACAGGGGTCAGATTTTGACTACTACAATTTGTTTCTCGCTGTTAAATCAAACTGTTAAACCATTTTTTTCCTTTTTCTATTTCAACTGTCCTTTTAAAATTACTTTTGAGAATATTTTCCAATTAATAATCAATCTCTTATTGTTAATTAATAGCTGCATTATCTACTTTGATTGGAAAATTTTGCCTCGGCCTGTAATTTGAGTCACCTTCTAGAAGCCAAATTTTCCATTCTGCCGGCCACTCACTGCATTCAACTCAAATTAAGATGCTCAACACTTCCTGTGTCCTGTATAAACAATTCTTCGAAAAAAGTAATAAAAAAGCAACAACCAGATTCATCACTGCATGAGGGCGAGAAAAGTCTCTCCAATTGTCAGCAAGGGCGCAATGTTTTTGTTGTTGCGTGCACAACTTGAACAAATCGAACCACTCAAGTAAAACTGGACGTTGTCTAGATGCTTAACCAGCAACAAATCTAGTCACCCTCTATTGTTTTTTCCATTTAATTTGAGTAGCAGTGCACCATGCATACTTTTCTCTGTTACGTTTTGTAAATCTTCATGGAGAAGCTACACATCGTATTTGACCCGCCACCCTCAGTCATCCTTCTTACTGCTATAAGTAGAAGACGGGCAATGCCCATAACAATTCACGAGTAACAAAGCAGTGAATATCTAAATTACCCTCCCAAAAAAGAGAGAAATTATTAGTTTTACAATGGGGATTAGCACTGAAGTGTCTGCATCATCAGCTGATGAGATGCTGCAAGCTCAGACTCAAGTGTTCCATCATGTGATGGCGCACGTAGGATCTATGTCGCTCAAATGCGTAGTCGAGCTCGATATCCCCGACATTATCCACGCCCACGGCCGTCCCATGACCGTCTCCGATCTCCTATCAAAACTCCCGGTCTCATACAACAAAGCCCCTTTCCTCCCCCGCTTCATGCGCATCCTCACTCAAATGGGCTACTTCAAAGCCCAGAAGGCGCAAGATGAAGAGGATGCATACTCACTCACTCCTCTCTCAACAATCCTTCTCAAGAACAGCCCCATCAGCCTCCGTGCATGGGTTCTCGGCGTCCTCAGCTCTCACAAGTTCGTCACGTGGCAGCTTCTCAGCGCATGGCTGCAGTCTGAAAAGCCGGGCTGCACCTACGAGTTCGAGCACGGAAAATCCATGTGGGACTTCGCCAGCGAGAACCACGAGTTCAACTCGATGGTCAACGAGGTCATGGCCAGCGACACGCGTTTGTTGATGAAGTATGTGGTGGAGAAGTGTGGGAGGCTTTCGAGGGGTTGCGTACCCTCGTTGATGTCGGTGGGGGAACCGGGACGGCTGCGCGGGCCATTGCCGAGGCGTTCCCGAGCTTGAAATGTACCGTGTATGATCTTCCTCATGTGGTTGCGTCCTTGCCGGATAGCCCACCTGTTGATGCCATCGGGGGAAGCATGTTTGAGAGCGTCCCAGAGGCTGATGCTGTTTTCTTCAAGGTGAACTTATTTGTTTGTTTCTTTTTAATGGTTTTTCTCAATATTACATTGTTGGTAACAACCATGGGTGCAAATGGATTGGATATGGATCTGATATGGCATTTGCCATATACAACTAATCTGCTTGCCAATCACAAATAAGTAAATCTGTATCGACAAAATAGGATGCTGATAGGGATCGGTTCGAGGGAAACAAATACGATTGTGGATTAAAAACAAATATCATTTTATCATCATTCAACTTAAGTAAAATCAAAACAAGTTACTTCTAATTAGGCCTACCAACGTATACAGTAGTTATCAAACTTGGACCCGATTACAATTATCGATACCAGACCTGACCATATTCCCCGGGGGTCCAGAACAATTATTCTCATTCCCGTTCCGTTTATTGACTGGTCAGATCCGATTACCTAACCCAATCGATTACCTCACCACCTCCGGCCACGACCACACAGCTGAGAGAGGGTGGCTGAGATAGGAGAGAGAGGGCAGCGACGAAGAGAGAGGGAGAGGGCTCGAGAGAGAAGAGAGAGGGTGACGGCAAGGAGAGAGGGCTCGATGAGAAGAGGGGCAACGCTCGAGAGAGGAGAGAGAGGGTGGCGACAAGGAGAGAGAGCTCGAGAGAGGAAAGATAGAGAGAGGGCAATGACGAGGAGAGATAATGCTCGGGAGAGGAGAGAAAGGACAGTGGTGAGGAGAGAATGCCTGAGAAAGAGAGTGAGGGAGACGGTTAGAGTTAGGGTTATTAATTAAACGGGTTTGGACCTACTCGATTATGGTTAAAGTAAAATCAGACCCGACCCGTTTACTTATAGGCCATGGTAAAGGGTTCGACTCTTATACGAGTCAGGGGTGTATAACTGGTTACCAAACTCATCTAATCGGGTCGGGTTCGGTCTAGACCCAACCCATTGACAAGCCTACTTCCAATTTTACTTATCCTAATACCTAAAATCTCACTCCAAATTTTACTTACCTAGCTAAGACAATTTAAGAGAACAAATTATTAATATCATACACATCTAGCAGGTATAATGATTTAATTACATATTGTTCACTCCTGAACTAGTTAAGTATAATTAATGAGATAAAAATTTCCATATTAAGGGTGTATTAGACACGGAACAAATATGGCATTTACCATATTCCATTTTTAATCACGAATACGAATACATATACAAATATTGTTCACTAAAAAAATCATATTTATGTTCGTTATTGAGGCGGATACAGATCCAGGTCAGATTTGATATATTCGCATGGTTTGCACACGTGGTCAGTAGCCACAACATATAAGCCTTATTTTTCCCTTTTTTTTGGAATAAGCACATTATCTAACCTAATATTAGCGACCACTTTCAAGAGTCAGATGATGGTATTTGAATTACTTTTAGGGGCCGTTTGTTTCGCGTAAAACTCCGTAATTCGTAAATGACTTACTATCCAGTTACAACTACGGCGTTTGTTTGGACCGTAATTCGTAAAAGACTTACGTAACTCAACTAACACTCACTTGCAACCCAGTTACCACTCACTTACAGCCCAGTTACAGTTAATTTTGTGGTCATACAAATTTGTAATATTTTTTTATGTTAATATTAAAAATTTTTAATATTTAACTTTTTTAATATTTATTTGCAGTATTAAAACTTTAAAATCACCAAATAGTTAATTTTGTGGTCAACTTTTTCACTTACGACTTATACATTACGACAACCAAACACCGTAAAGTACAATCTACTTTCTCACTTTACAATTTTATATTACCAACCAAACACCGTAAAATTTACATACATGTAACTCATTTACAATTGTAAAAGACTTTACTAATTACAATTACGAATTACGGCCAGTTACGACAACCAAACAGACCCTTAGCTCAGCTACCGCAGTAGTCATGTAAATTGTTGACATACAACAATCGTGATTTAGTAATCGAACTATTGTAGTCAAAATGCATTGTCTTTTTAGACAACTACTTTGAAAACAGAAAATTTGCCGCCATTTCAGATCTTTTTAAAAGATCGCTTCCACATGGCTCACAAAAATGGGAAGTATCAATCATACGCTATCATGTGCTACCAACTTAGCTTTGGAAATACACCACCACACACACACACCCACACACACACAGATATATATATATATATATATATATATATATATATAATAGCAATTAGATTAACATTGATATGTACACATATGTTCTAGCTACAATTTCTATAACTTGTTATAATAAAAATATATTGTCTCAATCGTCATCGCACCTGTGGAGTTTTGATGTATAGCCGGGGTTTGATATGACATTAGAGCAAGCCGGATTCAAATCTTATCTTGTGCATTTAAATTAGTGCACTAACGAGAAAATTATCTTTTACCTATAAAAGGTGTGTTCAACCTACTTGAACTGACCATAATATAAATTCTTAGTTTTAAATCTAAAAGTGTCTTGTATTGCAGCTGATATTGCATAACTGGACTGATGAAGAATGTGTGAAGATTCTAATGAAGTGTAGAAAAGCAATTCCTGCCAAAGGGGGAAAGGTGATCATAATAGACATTGTATTGAAAGATCACCAAGATCCTGCAGAGATAGAGACGCAGATGTTTTGGGACATGGATATGCTAATTGCCACAGACGGCAAAGAAAGAGAAGAACATGAATGGAAGAAAATATTCATTGAGGCCGGATTTGCCGACTATAGAATCACTCCAGTGGGCTTGCGGTCCTTGATAGAAGTCTTCCCT